>JAQZBX010030378.1:0-26842 GCA_029593785.1 Cabassous unicinctus | reverse complement strand
TCTTTATTTCTCAAGGCAACACTACCATAAATTGTGTGTAAATCTTCTCCTTGTTTTACTTTATAATTCCACCATTATGGGTGTATCACAAAACAAACATATTATTAGGTTTTCCCTGGTTTCAACTTTCTATAAATTGAAATTTATGAAATTGAATATACAAATTGAATCATGCTGTATATATAATTTTTAAGAGGGTACCCTGTAACTAAGAATTAAAATAATATATTATTTCTTCATGTATCTAATAAGGTTAAGAATGCATTTTTTTAGTTTTTTTTTTTTCAAATTTGACCATATCAATAAGCAATGCTCTTCACATTATATTTATGAAAATAAATTTATGGCGGGTTCAAGACATATTAATGTATTTGCAGCTGATAATGGAATATTTGAAATTAGATTATATTGAACAATGATATATTAGAAGATTTTTACAATTCCTTCTGCGTCTCTGTGGCGTGGGTAATCAACCCCAGTACCGGGAATACAGCGACTTGATTCTTGAAAACGAAGGCTTTTCTTTACATATCCTTTTTCTGTCAGAGGTGATAAATTTTAGGCTAACTAAAGGTCAAAATCTTATGGAAACAGATTGTTTTAATCAACATGAATATATGTATAAGACAATTTTAAATATTTTATGGTACTTTAAGGAATCCAAAAAATCACGTAAACCCAGAAAAGTGGTGAAGCCCAAAGGTTGATGGCATAGGCTTTAGAAATTGGACGTATTTCAAAGGTGGGCTCTTCCACTTATTAGATTATCTGCACGTTCCTTCTCTTATGTTTTAAACAGTTAAATAATACCAGAGTTGTGTGGAAAGTCTTAAATTACATAATGAATAGGGAGTGAATGTTTGTCAATATTGTTTTTATGCCTTTTCAGAATTTTGTATCTGCTTTCTCTGAAAGGCATTGCCCTAGCCAAGGACGGCAACAAGTTTGCCAAGCTCATAGTGAAGACGGACACATTTGGCAGGCGGGTGCGCATCAAAGGGGCAGAGAGCAAGAAATACATCTGCATGAACAAGAGGGGCAAGCTTATCGGGAAGCCCAGTGGGAAGAGCAAAGACTGCATGTTCACGGAGATCGTGCTGGAGAACAACTACACAGCCTTCCAGAACGCACAGCACGAGGGCTGGTTCATGGCCTTCACGCGGCAGGGCCGGCCCGCCCAGGCCTCCTGCAGCCGCTACAACCAGCGCGAGGCCCACTTCATCAAGCGCCTCTACCAGGGCTAGCTGCCCTTCCCCAACCATGCCGACAGGGAGAAGCAGTTTGAGTTTGTGGGCTCAGCTCCCACCCGCCCGCCGGACCAAGCGCACTCGGCGGCCCCAGCCCCTCACGTAGTCGGGGAGGCAGGGGGGCGGCTGCCCCTCACCAGCCTTCCCATCCCATTCCCTTCCTAATCCAAAAACGGGGCTGGGGTGGATGGAGGGGAACCAGATTCCCCAAGAAGGATCCCTGAGGACCGAGAAGTACCCAGCTGGAAAGGGGCAGGACTGCTACAAACAAGGGGCTGACCGGACAGGGTGGCCGCCCACATGGGGACAGGCTCCCTTCCCGGGTGGGGCAGACCCCTCTTAAATCTTTAAAAGCTAAAAATGCTAGATGCCTTCCTAATGACCCTTATTTCTAGACTACCATATGTGGCCTAGGCTCTGTCAATTAGATGCTGTCTTCACAGACCTTGAATTAGTGGGTAGTGATATAAAGCAGCAGGGACTATCCAGAACCCCTTTGCAAGAAGGTACCCAAGGCAGTAGCTGCATCTAGTTCCCAGAAGCTAGCACTTCTCTGGTCCAGTGTCCTGTTTTCATAGAATCAGTTTTCCCAGCTGCAGCTTCTGGTGCCCTGTGCTGAAGACAATTGCCTTCACTGGATGGTTTCTTTTGGCATGAATTTGGGAATGCCCTCTGGCTATGTCACGTCAAATGCTGCCTCTCCAACTGCAATTAAAATGAACTCCTTTTCTACTTAAATCAGCCAGAGTCAGTTTCGCTTGCTTACAGCAATCACCCTTGACTGATACAGTATGTCAGAGACTTAAGCAGTTCCAGGTCTAGAGAAATAATTACTCTTGGTCTCAAATTGCACAAGTTGAAAGAATACCCAAGAATTTGTTTCTTTTTCTTCCAAAAGTAACTATATTCTGGTCACACATGCCAGGCCCACTATTTTTATCCTTCTAGTTCAATTTTCACCGTAAACATTCAAATGGAAGTACTTATCACCTCAAATGTAGACAATTATAAAATATTTCAAACTCTTTTCTCAGGCCTCATTCCTGACACTAAACCTTATTCTATGACTTTCTGTCAATTAAATACTAAAATACCACTTTCCCCAACCTTTATACACTCTTACTAAATATAACTCTCCAGTTCATTTTCCTTGGAAATGATGAGTAAATTTTGCAATAATCAGAACAGTTTATACTCTGTCTCAAAATTTGCATGGAAAGATTCCTGTTCACATTGGAAAGCCTTGTTCTTCAATCCCAGTGCAACCCAGCATATCTTTTTTTTTTTTTTTTTAAGTATTATTTAAAGAATTTCTCTTCCTGAAATAATCCTTGGTTCCCCCAATCTCAGTGATCTCTTATGAACATCTCTAACTTTTTGGAATGTATCCCAGGCATTGCATTGTTAGATAGCATCCAGTGCCCTCTAGCAGGTGTGAGGAAGGAAAATTGCATGTTATATTTTTTAATTTCCCACATCACCTAATCCTGCTCAATGCCTATGAGAGGCAATCAATAAGTATCTGTTGATTGACTTTTAGATGCAATCTGAGCATCAATGTTATTCTTTCTGATGAGCTGGAAAATGAAACATGGAGCTTGAGTGGACTTGATTAGAGATAAGATTAAGAATGCTAAATCAGATGGGGTATGCGTTGTATTTAGGATGCAGGAAAAACCTGGGTGCTTGCTCATTCTTCTATTGTTAGTTCTTTATATTATTACAATAGAGATTGAAGTCTGTGCTATTCTACTTGTAATTCAATCATTCTAAAAAATTTTTAGTTTCTCCTAAATTTTAGGCACATTTTCAAGCACTGATGATCCAGCAGTGAATGAGACCACTCTTGCCATGGAGTTTGTTTGCAGTCGGTGGAAATAGAATAACTAACTAAGTAACTGAGTTGATTTCAGATGGTGATCATTACTTTGCAGGCAGTCACCCAGGGTAGAGGGACTGAAGAATAGAGGTGAGGGACCATTTCAGGTAGAAAGGTCTGTGGATGTGACAGTTGAGTTGAGATAGGAATTATAAGAAGGAGCTAGCAAGAGGAAGCAAAGAGTCCTCCAGACAAAGTGATTTGTAAAAGTTTAAAGGTTTTGAGTCAACAATGAGCTCCAGGTGTGTAAAGGGGAAAATCCTGATGTTTCTGGAGAACTTTCTATTTGCAAGATACAAAGATGTTAGGAAATGAAGAGGGTAGATTAGTGAGGGTTGGGAGTAGACAGGAAACAGACATATGGATTCTCCTTACAGGCATGGGGAAGAGTTCAGATTTCATTTTATAGGCAATGGAAAGCTACCAAGAACTGTTAATCAGAATTAAATTAAATTGCCTCAAGCAAATCTGTTGCTGATTTCCACGTGGCCTTGTAGATGAATTTTATTCAAATAGTCCATGAATATTAGGCGATACTTTTCTGATAATGGGATAGAATGTTTGATATAGATCTACTGATTCAAATTTAATGCTTCTATTATTTAAATCTTACATTTATGTATTTTGTGTCTATTTTTAATATTCCAAAGATAGATAACATATTAATATATTCCACTATACTTTTTATTTCATCGGTATCATCTTGAATTTTCATTTTCTTTGCAAGTGTTGATTCTAAGGCATTTATGGCCTGTCATCTGTAAATTACATATTTGTTCCTTGTAAAATACTTACTTGTACTATTTGATAACTGCTCTTAGCTTGAATTCTACTCTTCTAGATATTAGTATTCCTTTCTATATATTCTTTTGCATTTCTTTGGTTTGTCAATCTTATTTTATCCTTGTGTTTTTTATATTTCTTTGGTTTTGTTGTATCTTTCACAAAAGTCATATTGTTGATTTTCTTCCCTGTATACTCTTTAATCCACTCACGTCATTTTGCAATTTTTTATTTATACTTCCATAAGATTGCTTACACTTTGTTGCTTTTGCTTACCTCTCTGTGTTTTCCTCCTACTTCCCTCCCTCCATTTTCTGTCATTCTGACCAAACTCTCTCAATATTTTTATCCTCTAGAGCAATTTTCTCTGGTTCACCTGGTTAACGTCTGCCTATCTTTCAGATCTCTACTCAAACCTTCATTTAGTATCCCATACAGCAGATCCTGCTGTCTTATCTCCTCCTACAGCACCTCATTCTTCTTTAATGCCTCTATTATAGTTTAAATTACATATTTGTGTGATTATAGTAAACATAATATTATATGTAATATTATAATATAAGGCCTGTGATGGGTCAATTCCAACAAGTCTCTTAAAGAAAGGATTCATAAAATGATACAGGCAAGCCTTAATTTTTGAAAAAGTTTACCCTAAAACCTGTAAATATAGTTTCAGTTATTTCTTGATAGAGGCTAAAGTCTCATTTCTTAAAAGTGGATTAAGACTTTGTACAGACTTGTGAATGTAATTAACAGTATAAATTATATATTTGTATGGGGTTAAAAGTGGAAATTTTAGGTTGTTTGTATGTTAGTAGAATAAAAATTAGAAAAAATATCCATGGAACTGCATAACAAAAACAGCAAACCCTAAGTTAAATCATGGACTAATAGTTAAAAGTACATTTATTAAAATGTGCTTTCATCAATTGGAGCAAATGTGCCACACCAATGCAAGTTGTTAGTAGGGTGGTATATGGGAATCTTATATTTTATGCATGAGTGTTCTATAAATGTACAATTTCTCTAATAAAAAAAAAAGACATATATGTAAAGAACTTATGCAGATCTGCTGGAGAATCTGAGAGCAGAAACTGCTTTTTTAAAATATTATTTTTCCCCATTCATTTAGAGTTGTCTTGCCCACACCTAATTTTCTAACTATGGCTTTCAGCGATTTTCCTTTTTCACATTTTCTGAAAGCATTCAAGTCATTTTTCATAGACTAAACAGCTCTCAAAACTTACCTAATATTTAATTAAATTGCACCATTACAAAACAAGCAAAATGCAGTAACAGGCTTGGGAATAAACTCAATAGACTCTGGTTAAATGTAAAATCAAAGTGGGTGAGGAAGAAACTATTGGTTCATGCTGGAAAGTAGCTAACTAGCAGCTATAGGTTAGAGTGCCATGGAGATCAACCAGTAAATGTCATAGAGGGGAGAGTTTTGTTTTGGTTTTTAATCTTTCTGGTCAGTTGGGAATGATTAGGAGAGCTAGACTATTAATTGAATACCCAGGAAGCATGTTTGTTTTGTTCAATATTCCATGATCAGCCCCTAGGTCAGTATATGGCACATAGCTGTTGCTCCATAAATATTAATATTTATGGAATGGTTGACAAGTTTCTTTCTTTTTTAATCTAAAGTTTTTGCACATATTTTCCCTAAGGGACCTAACGTTTTATACCATCCTGGACATAGAGATGATAGAGACCATCACTTTTTAATGTTTTCAAAGGGATAGATGTTACGTGTTTCATATATACGTGTTTCTTCTTTCTTTTATGAATGAATTTTATATAATTTTTAAAGTATCTCTATGTTTATTTCATCATTCAAGAAAAACTTTGAAATATGAAGTAGAAAACTCAAGGTCGCCATCAGCAAAGTTTCTTATTTATACTGCCCATTTCCTCCATTTTAACCTGCTTCCACTCCTGAAATTTGAATGGCTCTGAATGACACTGATTTCAGTGCTGCCTTCTCAAAGAGGCTTGCCTCCCACATACCACCCACTTCAGTCTGGAAGGTAGGACAAGCATATTTCTCACTCACCATTTCATTTCCATATTCTTTTCAACAATCCTCTTCTAAAACCTTCTGTTTCTTTCCCTCCTCTCTCCCCACCCCCGTTATCTCAGAGCTTCTAGCCACTCCTTCATCTATTTACTACCTTGCTCATCTTCTCATTCTTGATCATCCCAACACCCTACCTCTCAGTTCCAGAATCTCTTACACAGCAATACTTTTTTTTTTTTTTTAACCATCTCACATTAGCCAGCCACATACATGGCCATATCCTATATATTTTTTTAACTTGGAGTTGCACTTCCAACACATTTCCAATTCTCCAATGGTACTCACCATCATTCCAAGTTACTTACTCCAGTGGCCCCATTCCAATATCCCTTTGCCCGTCATCTACTGATTATATCACTTTTTCCATATCCATCATCTCCTAAGCATCATACCTACATATGATGCTTAGGGCACATTCCACATAACACCTTAGGGCATACACCTAGGCAACACTCTTAAATTCCTTCACTTACCCTCCTTGAACTCTTCTGTCAAAATTGCAAGACTAGCTAAACCTGATCACCTGAATGTTGCTTCAGAAAATCACAAATCTCTATAGATTGAATTCACTTTCAACTTGTGATTATAAATTCCACTTGGGTACTCATTAAACACAAAAATTCTACTGTACTTTATGATTTACTATGCCATCCTAAATCTCTCTAAAATCTCTAATACTTTCCCCCAATTATACTCTCAACTAATGATGTTACCTAATGCTTCAGGGAGAAAATGGTTAAAATAAGAATCTATTTTATTTTCCTGTTATCAAATGTGCCTACCTACTTCTATAACACTTCTATAACTACTTCTATAACACTCTTCAACCTCCTATGAAATAGATAGTTTATGCTCATAATTAAGGCCAACCTGCCCCTTTGTAATCTAGTTTCTATCCTTTCTTACTCACTCTTTAGCCTCACTCCTGAAATTACCCCATAATTTTCAACATCTTCTATTTCTCCCTTTCTACTAGATTGTTCCCATCCACCCACAAGCAAGCTTTAATGTAGCTTATCTCAAATAAAAATCCCCCTTGACTTTAAGTCCTGCATCTTCTACAGCCTCCTCTTCAGGTGTTTTACAGCAAAACTTTCGCCCCCATCACTCATGAAAGGCTTCTTATCAAGTTCACCAATGACTTCCATCTGCTAAACCCCAAGTATATAACTTAACCTTATCTTATTCTGCCTCCTTTAGCCTTCATTACTGTTATGCACACCCTCCACTGAAATACTTCCTTCTCTTACATTCTCTACCACCACATTTAGTTTTCTTCTCATCACCCACCCACTCTTCTTTGCTGCCTCCACATTCTCTGCAAACTTCTAAATGTTTTTCCCTGAGGCTTTTTGGTAAACCTTATTTGCTTCTCTTCCTTTGGTGATTTTAAGTACTCTCGGTATGCTAAATAATTTTAAAACTATACCCGCAATGCTGATCATTCCACCCAAGTAGGATATTTGAATATCCAACTCTCTAATGGCATCTTGAACTTAACAACATATCAGCACACTCTAAAGCCCCACCCCACCATAAAGTCTGTTTCTTTCTGTTTTCTATAGCTCAGTAGATGGTAATTGGTTAGGTAAAATATACTTAATGATTTATTTCTTTCCCTCACCCCTATCCCTCAATACACACATCCACACAATTTTCAAGTTCCATTATATTGTGGCACATAATCCATCTCTCTAGCTACAACCTTAATCCAAACCACCTTTATTTCATAGTTGGAGTACTGCAACAGCTTCCACGCCAATCTTGCAACCATTATCCATTTCCCAATCAGAAGCTGGAACGTTATTTTAAAGTACAAATCACTTCTTAAATAGCCCTCATACTTAAAGTACTCAGATGGCTTTCTCTTATCTTAAAAAAATAGTCCAAACACTCTATCATGTGCTTAAGACCTAATGTAATCTTTCTCCACCAACTTCCTAATTCTCTGATCGCCTCTTAGACTAGGAACCTCTTCATTAGGTACACTGAAGCCACCTCAGCTTCTTTTTGTCCCTCTAACAAGTCCATTTCATTTGTTAATCAACACCTTGGACATTTTGGTCCCTCTGTTAGAATAGCCTTCCCAAATATCTTTAGCTGGCACCTTCTTCCCATCAGTTATGCCTCAGCTCACAGGTCTTTTTCTAAGAGATGACTTCCTGCATCACCCACCACACTCCCTTCACAGATTTATTTTAGAGAATTCACTCCATTTGCAGGACAGATAATCAATTTAGAGAAAAGAAGTAAGGTTAGAAGCAGGGAGCCCAAGGAGATGACCATTAAAATTATCCAGGTGAGAGAAAGATCAAATCTGTCTTATATGTGTCATATGGCATTGGTTTGAATCCTTAGATTAACTGTGTTTTTAAAGCCTAGTCCTTGGCTATGTCCTTTTTTCCCCATTCTTACAGAGTGAGTCTAATAAAAAATTCATTCCAGATTTGGAATTTGAAATGGGATCTATCGGAGCTGAGGTTGATCTCTGTTCAAATATATCAGGACCAGACAAATGAACAAAGGAGAAGTTTTCAGAGTTGCTCTGTTTTCACTTGCCAGAGAGAAATAGCAAGGGAGCTACGGCCAGAAAGAACAGAGGCAGAGTGCTTCACCTTTCTGCCAAATCACTTCTTTTTGTATTTCTCAGAACAGCATACATTAGCTAGGTCAGTGGCACTCTTTGGAGCTGGCACCACTTCCTCCATTTGGAGCCAGCTGTAGTACTGCCCTGCTTTACTTAAAATGCTTTCCATGCCAGTGGAACTGGGAGACAACACCGTGGCAGCGTCCTCTCATGGAATGGACTCTAGTGTTTGGTATAAATCCGGGGGAATAATGAGATCAATTTGTGCTTCTCATCAACTTCCCAAAAACTGCCTTTGGCTCCAGCTTCTGCTGGTTTCATCCAAAGAATGTGAAGGCCTTCCGTGTTGCACTCCCTAATCCTTAAAATACAGGCATTCTTTTCCATCCTGGCATGACTCACTGGATGGTTGACTGTTCTTTCTAAGAGGTTCAATGGTACGCTCTATTCTCTAGAATGTCTTCAATATTTTTCACATTTGAATGCCATCTTAGATCCCAGCATTGGTAAGGATTTTCACTTTTACTGTATTATTTTTGTCACTTTGGTGGAAATTCAAAACTGAGCAAGAGAGCTTAAATGTGTGAGCTCTGAATGTCACTTCAATACACATTGAACTGACCAGTCAAAATACCACTACTCCCTCCTGGATTCATTGACACCATGTCCTTTTATCGCTGCATCTAATACTATATTGTCTTATATGTGACTTTTTAGAAGGTTTATCATGTTATTTGAAAATTCTGATTGAAAAATAATTCTAGAATGTAACAAAACCTGTTACTTATGTTTGTTCAAAAAGTCCTGATATTTCACTTCTTGATTAAAACAACAATAAATAAAAATGGTATAATAAACTCTCCATTCCATAAAATGCCTGAAGGGACTATTATTCATCTCCTCAAAAAATCAACTTCTTCTTCACCTCATACCTGGGAGAGGAGGGCTGGGTTTTTACTTCACATTTGCTAGAGTGCTATTAAGCTGTGGATCATTTGAGGACAATAAAAGGGAAGCATGTTTTTAGTTCTTTTGGATGGCACAAATAAGGTGATTATTTCATGTGTACCCGAAACGAAACATATTGAAGTTAAAACTTTTTTCTATCTTTAAACAATCAATAGATTGACCTTTACAGACTTTAAGGGTAGAAGTTCTCCCATGAATCTTATTTTAAAAGCCCTTGTAAATAAAATACAAATTCAGATTTATGTTTTACTTTTTAATTAAGGTTCATCCCTTGAATACTTCCCCTGCACAGTTTCCGTTATAGAGTAACACTAAAATATTGATCCCTTGCAAAACATAAAGTGACATCTATGGGACCACTATAAACAGTTCACATTAACCACTTTAATGTTAGGCCCAGTTGAGGTTCCATCAAAATACATTTCAGTGAAATACATTTTGCAAAAACTAGGGACAGAGATGACTTCTTTTTCTGTGACATTTAAAGAGCTTTGTTTTTGTGTATAAGTTTATTGTTGCTCAAAAAAATTCTCACCACCGATCTACATGGTCTGTGAATAATCTTTTATGCTGATATAATCAGGGTGCTCATGAGCCAATCTGTTTTAGCAATGGGCTTCTGCTTTGTATTATGCTTAGACACATAATCCTTGTTATTTTAATGACAATCTCATCAAGCCACAGTCTCTCCAATGACCATGATGAAAAATGATAATCATCAAATTATTACATTTTTCTTTCCACTTGAGTGAACTAATTGAAAGGATTCCACTCTGCATTTTCCACAGATACACAAAGGAATACAAGAAAACACATGAGGAACAGGGTAAATATCTAGATATCCAGTAGTTGCTGACTAACACACATTCTGTACACATTTAATAAAATGATTCTCTGAACATACCTCACGTATTCAGGCTAAACTTGGCTGCTGTCAATAAAAGGACAAGTTTTTCATGTTTATCTCCTTATAATAAATATCATTAAGCAAGCTTAATTATGTGTTGCAAAAGGAATATTACTGTTAGAGTAAAACAAACCTGAATTTGAAAACTTATTAGCCATATAGTCTTGGTTAAGTCACTTAACTACTTTGAGTTTCTGATTCATCAGTAAGTAATAAGCCATTATAGCTACTAGTCTGAAGATGATGATAAATCTCTTTTGCATGTCCATTTGTCCACAGCAAGAAAAAAAATGTCTTCTTCCTCGGTGGCTTGTTTCTTGAAGTCATTTTAGTAAGTCTTGACAACCAGAAAAATGAGTTTAAAATGATGATTTGTATGATGGCTTGACCAAAAATAATTATACAATTGTAATAAGTTAATTGATCATGAAAGAACTTTCTGTTTGAGATTCCACGGTCACTGTCTTACCTATATGCTGGTTGGAAATTTAAAATGTTTCAAGTATTTGATTTGGTGATTAGAGAATGCATTTTGCATTTCTTAGAAGAATTGGTTCTCTGTTCCTAAGTTATAAAACACCAGGTAAGGACCACCATAAAATTCCCAGGAACTAAAATGTTTTTGGCTCACTCTAATTGGTAGCTGGGGCAATAACTTCTAATAGAGCAATTCTGTTCTAGTCATCTTCTGTGACAATGGAAATACCAAACCATGTCTTGTGCCCTTTCATAAGCCTGACATATTTTAAAGTCATATTTTTCCCCACAGCACTGGAAATATAATACAGGCTTAATTGTAATGGATTTGAAACTTAGAAATGAATAATTGGAAAAAATATTCTCCAACCAAGAAGCAATAATTTTAATTAACCCTTTGATGTATTTCACCTTTTTTCTTTTTTAACACACATGCACACACAGACATACACATATTTATATATGTGTGTGCATATGCAATAGAATTGTTTATGCTGATTTTGAATTCTTTTTTCCCCTTTGACTAAAAATATATTCTTTATTTATAAAACATTGGAATATGTGAAGAACAAATTATACATCACCAAGAGATATCCACTGTTACCATGGATTTTATTTTCTGATTATTTTACTTATCCTCAAATGCAGAGAAATTTATTCAGGCTCAAGAATTGCCAGAATTCTTGGCATTTACTCCCAGTAAATGGCTCTGCTCATTTGAATGCTGGTTAAATTCCTTCTTGGATTTTTAACTGGAGAATCACAGGCTCTGCAATTGCAGGGTTCAAGAACTTCAGAGGCCATTTGGACTGAAAATGTTAAAATCCCCTTCCCTTATCTCTAATGACCTCTATGCAATTAGAAATAAATATAGCTCAAAACTTTAAAATAACCATAAGAAATGCTGTTTTTCCAATGAGTATGATTTTTACGATTTTTTTGAAATCACAAATACCAATTTTATTTTTTCAAGAAACTGTTTACATGCATACTACTTTTTTGCTGGGGGGAACCTAAGCATTCACCCATTCAGCTCTGCTCATTGTGCTCTGTCACACTCCTGGAAGACACAAACATCTAATAGTCATCATGAAGTGCTACCAAGAGTCTCCCTGTCACAAGCCAGGACTTCAGTAATTTCCAAGTGGGAAATATACCTCTGTAATCCAAAATATAAGTTTCTGTTCCTAGTCTTGTTTACTTTCCAGTCTTTCATTTTCTTGAATTCTCCATGTATAAATGAATGCAGGGTTTGTAATGGGGTGGTGGGATGAGTGTGGGTGACTAGAGGCATTGTTCTTGCCATCTTAAAATCAGTGGAGTAGAGTGAAGGCTGCCAATTTCTGACAGCACATAACATACGGATCCCAATCTGAGGGCAGTAGTGGAGGGTGAACATGTGCCGATCCATACTTTTGTTGCATTGTAACAGAGAATAAAGGATAGGTTGACCTCTGGTTGTCTTTCTCAATCTCGTTCAATTATTCTTATGTCCAGAGACTTCTTCTCCCTTCTTCTGTCTTACAAACTGACAGATACTAATTTATTTAATTTTTCCTTCCGGTGTAAGGATTTTTTTCTTTCTCATTTAGTGTAAAGTTTACAACTTCTACAATTCCAAGACCATAAAGCAGATACTTTGATTCAGATGAGTTGGGAACATCCCAGCATTTTCATTGAGCAGTCCATGACCTGTGGCTAATTTTGTTCCCTCACTTTGGAGAACTGAATTATATTGACCAATAAACAGGAGAAGTTTTCAATCACTTGCTTTAAATGGCTGCCTGAATTCCTTTCTCTGGTTGTTTCTTTTATTTATTTGTCTGTTTGCTTTCAGGGGAAAAAAAACTTACTGGTTGTCTTTGTCTTCCTGTAAATATTAACTAATTTGGTCAGGACAGAACCCTTGAGGAGTTATGTTAAATGATGTCTTGAATAATTTACTCCTCTCTGAGAACAATATGCCTTTTCTCTTTTGCCTCTAGTTATCCAGTTGCTTAACCTGCAGCTCAATTGACACTTTCTTTGGAAAGTCTGGTTTAAATTTCCTACCTATTCTTTTCTCATAATATTCCATAATATTTGATAATAACTCTATCAAAGCACTTATGCTGGATTGTAATGGTTACTTTGCTTGCTGTCTTCCCTACATTATGATGAAAGTCATCATGTGAGCTCTGGAATGTTCATCCTTGCATCCCCAGTATATACAAACTATCTCAGAGAGAAGACTTATCAAAATAAAACCAAACCTCCCAAAGGAATTATTATCATTGTACTAGGAAGGCAATCAAGTCCAGATGTTTGGAAAGTACTCCCTTCACGTTGGAATTACTGTAGCTTAGCATCCTTCCCTGGTAGAGAAATGTACACAGTCAGTGGAAAATAGCAGCAAGGATTATTTAGAGCCCAACTTTCTCCACTTCCTGACCCAGGCTTGCCCTCACTATTGACCACCACAAATCAGTTAATAATTGGCTTGTCTTGAAATAAGGACACCCTACCAGGAAATGTTCTAGTATATGGAAAATCACGACTGGCTTACAAGGAATAAAATAAAAACAGGTGGCAGGATGATCTACCAGCAGCTCTCACTTTGATATTCATGCTGTTTGCAGATTCAAAGCCCGTGAAATACTCCCAAGCAAAGGCTTTTAAATGGAAACAAAGCAGGTCTTGCAACTGCTCTAATTAGCAATCAGCTTAACGAAAAATAAAATCACAAAGTGCCTACCTGTGCAGAAATCAATGCACATTTTTTTTTTAGGATTTTGAGATGAAGGCACCCCTACTTGTTTTAAGAAAGGATTCTAGAAGTGTCCATGTGTGTGTGTACATTGGGGTTGGGAGGGAGGGCAACCTGAAGTAAGACAGGAGGGTCTCAAAAAAGAAATTACTGAAGAGCCCAGGGGATGAATTAATTTGATTGTTAATGTTGGATTTTATCATTATTTGGTTATATTATCTTGGTGAAAAATAATAAATTTCTCTCTTTATATAAAGGTATTTTAAAGAGCAGTTTGGACATTACAAATCTCAAATAAGCACAAATACAAAAACTCTATTCAATAAACCAAAATGTTTCATACATTCATAATTAGTAAATTATGAGCTCTGAATATCACTATAAACAAATATTAGTAGTCGGCTATTGCACATCCCTCTGCAACACATGGCTGGATGCTGTCCAGTACACAATGAGAATAAATACTCATACTTTGCTCTCCAGATTTTGAGAAGCAACAAATATTTACAAAATAACTTAAATATATCAAAAAATATTTGAAAGGTTAGAGAATTTCAAGTTATGAGAGGGTAGGGAACAGGCAGACCCATCTCCATCACCATTGTTCACTAGTTCTTATGTTACCATCACATGGAGGCTGCTTAATAATTTTGAGTCAATTAATGAATACAAAACTACAAAATAAATATAACAGGTGAATTGGAAAGTTTCTTAGAGAACCTGGAATTCAAACCAAGCTTGATGGAATAGTTGGACTGCAAGAGATAATCTCTTGTATGGAAGAGTAGACAAGGCAAATGAGCTACTTCAACCAAGACCTGGAGGCAGGCTGGTACAGAACTTAACAAGGGAAGAACACACATGGTTTGGTGTGGCTAAAGTATGGGATGAGCTGGGAAAAAGAGCAGAAAGACCATTCTGTACAATAGCAGCATGATCCCAGGAAATCAAAGTCCAGGATAATGGTGAAATCACTTTCCATAGATTTTTAAAATTTTATTTTTATTTTTAGAATGTACCAGGGATTGAACCCAGGACTTTGTAGGGGAAGCAGGCACTCAACCACTGAGCTATATCTGCTCCCCAATTAGAGTTGTTTTTTTCGTGTGTTTGTTTGTTTGTTTGTTTGTTTTTAGGAGGTACCGGGGATGAATCCGGGGCCTCGTACATGGAAAGCAGGTGCTCAACCACTTGAGCTACATCTGCTCCCCTCCACAGAATTTTTTTTTAAGAAGTAAGGGCTCATATTTGATTGCAGACAGCTTTGGTCCAATGGAAATATAATGTGAACTACATGTATAATTTTAAATTTTCTAGTAGCCACATTAAAATGTACAAAGAAATAGATGAAAAATGAAATTAAGGATAAATTTGTTTAAACCAATATATGCAATATATTATAATTTCAGCATGTAGTCAATGTAAACTTTATTAGAGGGCTAGTTTATATGTTTTCCACATCAGTATGTATTTTGCATTGACAGCCCTGCTTAAGACATGAGCAAGGGCTCAAGAGTCACACGCATAAGACAAACCAGATATGAAATGGTCTTCGGCACTTTTTTCTTCAAAATTCTCGCTGACATCAAGATGGATAACCAATGTTAATTATCTATTCCTAGGGGCAATAGTATCTTGAAATGTGGCCAATGGACTACATGCACCAGTATCATCTCATTTACTTTTTCAAATAAACCCTACCAAGGCTTAGTAAATCAGAATTCCTGGGATGGGAAGAATCAGCATTTCTAATGAGCTAACCAGATGAATATTATGCAGATTGAGGCAGAGCTTTTAAAAAATATTTCAATAAACAAATAAACAGATAACACATGAACTCATTAATATTTTAAGGATGAATCAGTTCTAGCCACCCCTTCCCTTGAGAGGAAGCATTATGGTGCAAAAAGTATGGAATACATAATTGCCAAAGCCTCTGCAACTCATAGCACAACATTTATTACTACCCCACACTGTAACATAGTTTGTTGATTGTCTTTCTGCCACCACTAGCATGTAATCTCCATGAAGCTCAGGACTGATGTATAGTTTCAAGATAAAATTGTAAATAGCTACTAAAATAGAACCAGGCACAGTAGTAGATGCTCAACAAATATTTGATGGAAGAATGAATGACCGCTTTATTTCCATTAATCAGTTACTTAACTATGTAACTAAACTAAAACTTTTTCATCCATAAATTGAAGATATTATGCATTCTGAAGAGATTGTGCTAGAAATGAAAATGGATTATCTGTACAGGGCCTTCATTTAACACAGCTTTGCCCACGGCTTGTCCACTTGTTAACTGGTGTCCCTTCTCCCAAGTTCATTTGTGTTTTAAAATGTGAAGATATCTGCTTTTGTCCCTAGGGAGTAGGGAGTTGCCTCTAATAGTTGTGATTTTGTCCCAGGTCAATGTTGGGGGACAGGGTCATGGAAAATTCCCTATAATTGTATGTTATAAAAAGGCACCTAAGACTCTCCCATCCCCTTAAACGTGATTCAGCCAAGTGATTATAAGTGACAAATACACAAGTTTCTGCCAACATTTCTACCTACCAGTTGCCCAAAAGCATTTTCTTTCAGAATACAACGGTCCCAACATCATGATTTCTGTTTGCATTTATTGTTTAAAGCAAAATTTCTCAGGGTTTCACGGATATTGTATTGTTATTCTCTGCACTGATTAAACTGGCATTACAGAACAGTACATATAGGCAGCTGGCACCTAAGGTAATGATAAAAACAGCAGGCTTTTCAAATGCAATATGGACTATTTTTCCTTTGCACCTCTATTTTGCCAAGCGATTATAATCCATTCCAGGAACATAAAACTTGTCTAACTCTGGCCCTAAGCAACTATGACTCTTTTTTATGTAAGGAAGGGATCTTTGTTTTAGAGAAAAAACAACAAGACTTTAACTATGGGATGCATTTCTTAGGAACAATAGAATTAAATTCAGATCAGCTCTCCACAGAGTTTCAATTCTGAATAAAGCTTATCAGAAAGGGGCATATGGGGAACAGTAAAGGCTTGTAAATTTAATTGGATGGAAGTGAAAAGAGCTTTGCTTCTGCATAATTCTCATTTTTAAAAGACCCCAAATTAATTACTCCAGGGGAGTCAGAATCAATTGGGTTTTGGTTACCACTAAGCAAGAAAAAATAATGAGACTATCTGGCAGCTAAGTGTAAGTATTTCAAGTTTTATAACCTTAAAGATGAGGTTAATGGTCTGAGAGAGTTGCCTTAATGTAAGGAAGAGAAAGTTGCTGATGTGATTCACCAAAGTCACTTAATAAACAACCTCATCCATCCCTCTACTAATTCCTGTTTTAAAACATCTCTTCATTTCATATTATTATTAACATTGAAAAGATAACATCATGCTTGTTTAAAATCACTGCTTTTCTCTGTGGAAAACCAACAGAATCAGGTAAATAAGACCTCTGCACAACAAAGCCACTTTTCCAATCCTTTGTTTCAAGAATCTGTCTCCAATGAAAGATTCCCCGCTATGATAAAAGCTTCTAAACTCTCGCAAGTTTGACTTTTTGCCCGCTAATTCACTATCATTACGGTGAGTAAACAACAAATGTTACATGCTAATATTTTTATATGCAACGAGACTCCTTTTCTTTTTTGGTGTTCTGGGTTTTTTTGGTGGGAAGAGTATATTTGTGTGGTGGCAGGATGCATCTCTGGAAGATACATCTGTCACCTGGGTTTTCTGCAGCTGTGCCACTAGGTTTGGTGATCAGCACATTAGATTTATCCCTTTTCTTATATAGTCTCCTTTTTGGAATGACCATCCTAACAGGTAACAGGCAAGACTCAGCCCCTTCAGGGATATTTCCAGGCGTGAAGACTAGATGGTGTGGGGATTCAAGAATGACCAAAAGCTGTGTTCTTGCTGCCCTGGATTCTTAACCCCAGGTAGGAGACTGAGGTAATCTAGTCATTTTCCACGTCCTTTGATGGAATCTGGGTGCTTAGATGAAATTCCTCTTCATATGGCCCAAGAATATTTACCCATCCCGTGACACGTTTATGATTGCATGTATATGTGTAGGCATACACAATTACATTCTAGCCAAGAAGATAATGAGGTAATTCTTTTGACTATGTTCTGAAAATGATACATGTCAAATAAATTAGGCCCAAGTTCTGTTTGGTTATTGGCTCGGCTGAGATTAAATACAACAAATAAGACTTATAATGTAAATTATGTTATATGATATCATATATATAAATTTTAGGTACAATTGAACAAAACATGTTATTCTGAAAACCACAGATTTTTGAGAAAAAAAATATATGTGAAGACATGATCTTCAGTTTGGATGCTAGGGGAAAGGATAAGACCTTTAGTAAAGAAGTATATATATTGTGTGCCATAAAAATCAACGGGCATCAAACCTTGAAAAAAAATTGAGTAACTCAGAAGTTATTTATTGATTTGTCTACTTATTCTACTATTGTTCACTTATGAGCTGCAATCAGAGGCTCTTATATGGTTCTCTACGTCTGTGGAGCCATGAAAAAAGTCATGCCACATGGGTTTCTGTTTATTTTCAGTCTATTAGTTCTATCTGGTAATTTTCCTTGGTTTTCCCCTCAAAAATCTATGATCATATAAATATCCAGCATGAACTATCCTACCAGCAACTGTGGTATTTACTCCATCTTCCCCACCACACACTTTCTTCACCAAAAAATAAGGACTAAAGGATATGAGAGCAGCAAGAGGTAACTTCTTCACCAAAAGCACATTAATTAGCTCTATGTTTGGCTATCACTGATTCAGATTTTTCATTCTTCCATTTGTGTCTTTATTTGACAAATATTTAACTCATGCTACAAGCACTGTACTATGCTATGCCCTTGGGCGGCGTAGGAGCTACGAATCTTTGACTAGAAAATGCAAAGATGTATAATACACAAGCGTAGCCAAGAAGCCCACAGTTATTCAAATCGGTCAGTGTGTTACAATGTGCTATAAAAAACAGGCATGCCTAAAGCACTTTTGGAGCAATCTTTATTCTTTAAATATTGAAAATCTATTATCTCTGGGGCACCAAGTTCTCATCGTTCTTTGGGTCTGATGGGGAAGACCGGTCAAGAAGCAATTATGATGCAGCATCTTGAGCACCAAGACTGGGCTCCTGGCAGTGACCTGGGACCATCTAAAAGCTCTTAACCCAGATTTAAGGACATTACCTCTGACTGCAATAATCAGGAAGGCCTCACACACTCTCCTGGCTCTCCTTCTGGCGCCGGGGTCCCAGGTTCCTGCGAATCTCTGCCTGCCCAAACTCCCAAGCCTGGATGCCTACCCCCCAGGCCACACCCCTACCTTCCAGAATAACCCTTTCTTTTTCTCTCCAAGTCCCTCTGGGGTTCTACTCTCAGTCACTTCTGCTAAATGGGCTAACGTTGGGCTTTTAATGCCTTAGAAGTACCTAGTAGGTTGGCTATTTTTGCCATATTTTGTGCTGAAATTGAACACTAACCCAGCTGTTGACTCAGGAGTAGATGAGCTCTGCTGGATTGGCACAGAAGGTGCCTCAGTTATGAGCATAGAACTGTCCATCAGCGCTCACCTTTAGCTGCTTTCTTAAAGTAAGGACAGAAGGAAGACAGTGAGGAGGAGAATACAAGATGGAACAAGATTAGCTTGGTTCCTGCGTAAGCATTTACATTTGGGGAAAGTAGACGGACTGCCATCGTGGTCTCTAAAAACTGCAGAGGATCTGCCCGGCAAAGCAAGCAGTGAGGGTTTGGCACTGCAAGCAGGGGCAGCGGGCAAACCCGCAGCCCACACAGAAGCCTCTTTATTTCACAGAAGGCCGCTAATAAACTGGTAAAACAGAAGCCTATTTGATGGAGAAGAGGGAATGTGTCAGGGGGCAGAAAAAAAATCCCACAAAGAATTCAAACCGAAATTTAGTAATAGAGAGCTAATGTACTGAAAAAATAAGCTTGCTGCTAACAGTAAAGACACTGCCAAGAAATAGATGAGAATTAGTGCCAGGTTAACACATAAATCAAAATTTTGCAATTATGCAAATGAGTAAGCCAGAGACTTTATTTCATTTCCATCTGATCCCAAAATAAAAGCCCTAATTTCGACGAATATATAAAAAGATTTTAAGAAAGTGAGATGATGAATCGCACAAACTAAAGCCATCAATCTCACCCTGGAAAAGGAAGATGATTAAAGTTTTTTTCTTTATGCATGCATAGTTTGTATATAATATATATATTTAAGAATATATATGGCTGTAAATATATTCAATATTTTCAGTTACATGTTCAAGAGCAACCTTCTTTTTGCACTGCATTTTGTATACTTTATGACATTTTTACACAACTCTTTGTGGCAGGTAAGGTTGATGTAATTATCTCCATTTTAAAGTGATGATAGGTTTAGTATCATAATTGATTAAAACAAAGGCTTCTTATTTATAAAAGGATGATTAATCATGATAAATTTATATTTTAGAAAGGCAAGATTACACATTTCTTTGAAAGGCATGGTTGGGTCAAGCAGTTTGTATTGCTTCAGACACAGGTTCTTAGAACTGATGTGGAGCTGTCACAGAAAAGCAGGGGCATATGTTCTGAATAGGGAAAAACATGTAATAAATGCATAATATTAGAAAGAGAAATTGTGTATATCATTCATGGTCATATATAATATAATAAGGGAGACAATTCATTCCATGTAGCCCATGAAGTCCCGTAGGGACTAAGGATTAACAGCCATTTATCCTGGTTTTTGGCATATGGACAAGCAGATGGATCGGCACAAGAATTCTGGAAGGCACACCAAGTTGATGCCAAATATGTTGAAAATTACATAAAACAGAGACCAAATGACACAAAGCAAGTGTTTGAAAGCATGAGATACTGTTGAAAAGAAAGACATAAGAATATATTTTTGGAATAACTGAAACACTAACCCACAGAAAGACATTTAGTTTGTCTCCCTAGCAAAGCCTATCCCGAGCAGAAAGGTAAATCGGTGAATAAGCACTAGATAGATCCAAAAACTATCGCATCAGGAAAAGTAAGAATATTTAGGCATGACCGTAGGGTGGAGCCTGATCAAGACTTGTTTTGCCTGAGGATTTTTCTTTTGCTCTTACAAAACACAACATAGCAACTCTGGAGTCTCTGGGCTAGAATCTGATATTTTTTAAATGGACAATTTTGCTTCTTCCTTTAGATAACATGGATTAGTTTATGACAGGATCATAGCGATTGATTCAGAAATCATGGGAATATTTGTGGGATACTCTTAGTACCAATAAAGCAGGTACAAACACTTATAAAGGCCACAAATCATGTAGTGTAGTTCAGTATTAGAAAGTTGTCTCTCCTCCATCCTTCTTGCTGGGCGATCCTATCTTGTCTTTTTTTTAAACCCCCTCCATATGTTACTGACCTTCTATAAATATATTAGCTCAGACATTTCCCCTGAAGTCTAAATTCACACACCAACTACTGATTTGACATTTTACTTGTGTGTCCACTCTAAACTTAAAAGTTGACGCACACAAAACCTGGTCCTTGATTATTCCTCAAACCAACCCACCCTCCATACAGTCTTCTTCATTTCCTGAAAATCAGATCCATTCCTTGAGTTCCACAGGGAGACATCATGGAGTTATTAATAACTCCTCTTTTTCCCTATACCTTATGCACAATTGGAGAATCCTATCAACTGTACATGACAAACATATCTAGAATCTGACCACTCCTCAACACCCCAGTCCATGCTTTCATCATCTCTTAGGCAAAGGATTGCAATAAACCCTGAAATTGTAATAGCTGCCATATTGGATACTTTGATCCTTGGCTTCCTCCCATCTATTCTCCACTGCAACAAGACTGAACCATTCAAAAGTAGTTCAGTTTATGTCACTCATCTGCACAAGCCCCCTTGTCTTCCCATCACCCTCTGTAATGGCACACATGACCTGCCCCTGTGCCAGCTCTCTGATCCCATCTCCATGTCCAACACCTCACTCCACTTCAGCCCCCTGCCTCTTGCTGTTGCTTAAATAAATGTTCATGCTACTGCCTCAAGTCCTCCATAGTTGATGCTCTTTTTCTGAAAGTTTTTTTTCCTAACAGATATCCACAAGATTCAATCCTTAGTTTTCTTGAAGTCATTGTTCAAATACTAGCTTATCAAAGATGACTTTGTTCTTCACCACATGTTTGTAATACAACCTCCCCAGAAGCAGCAGTGCTTCCTAGACTGTTTACCCTGATTTATATTTCTTCATAACACTTTACACCGCCTGGTGTATTTAAGGCACGTACACGTGTACTTGTTTATTTTTATGGTTGATTTTTTACCCTAGAATGTATGGGATTCCTTAAAAGCAAGGTCTTCTTTATTTCCTCACAAATTTATCTCCAATGTCAAAAAATGCCCCTGGCATGTAGCAGGTGCTCAGTAGTAATAATATATTATTATATCTTTTAATCCTCCAAATCATTTAATGCAGTAGGAGTCACTAAAGGTTGTCACAAGAGGCCAATCATTTGCCTAAGGAAACAAAATGATAATCACCATGCTAAGATGTGATACCTGACAGTTTGTTTGGGTTTCTAACAACCTCACTTCTACTAAAGATGCAGTTGGTGCATGCCTTTGCAGTTGGTGAATACACTGAAGGAAGGAATAAATCAAGTAAACAAGTCAATTTCAGGTATATTTAATTCTAAGCTGAATTTATCATCTTTTGCTCAAAGACAAACTTATATCACTTGTTAACAAGCTAATTATGATGCAAAGAATTATATATTCAGAACATAGACCTTCCCCATGTCAAGCTGTTTTTCCTCTGAGGATTAGGGGGCAAGACTTTGAGATACAGATTTGGCATCGTTGAATAAATACAGACAGACAGACATACCTACCTACCTATATACATATATTTCCTGTCCACTTTCCTGGATTGTTGAAGGAATCAAGGGGAATAACGAATGCCCAAGCCATTTGAATATAGCTGAATGTTAGGACATATTAATAAAATAACAACCATTATGCTGTATTAATTATTATTAGAAGGATTTGAAACAATTAAATATTTATCCAGCAATCCGTATAGAGGTAGTAAACCAGCTATTGTTGTAATAAGAAACCATGTCAAATCAAAGACATTCACACAAATTAACATCCTTCAGACACAAGAGTTTTGCTTTTCCTTCAGGCTAATGGGATTGATTTTATGCACAGTGCTCACTTGATGGCTCTATTAGCCTTTTCCTTTTCTTTTCTTTTTTTTCTTTCCTTTCTAGAAATAAGTGGACTAGTGCACAAGTAAAATCAAATAAAAAAAAGGACCATTGACTTGATTGCAGCTTGGCAGCTGTGACACGGAACACCTTCCACTCCCAGACCTTTCGTGTTGGTTTTTGCCGCCAGAGGCCTTCTGAGCTGTCATTTTGGCTTAATTGTTTCTTTGGGGAGTACGAACTGATAGTTGACCATGCTTTGTGTTGATTTTCAATAAAGTTACTGCCAAGGGTATTTAAGCCAAAACATCTGCCTGACAGCTTTATTGGCCCCAATGTATGTGACACTAATAAAGAAATGAAAAGGAGATTTCCTTATATTGTGCATTTTCTCCACTTTCTTTGGCAGGTGGAATTCTAAGCCCTGCTCAAGCCAAGCCTGTTTGCACGTCATTCTTTCAAATAATCATCTACTCAATTAGCCCTGGCAATTTAGAAAGTGTTCATTGTCACTTCCCCTTGCTTAGAAGTGAGCCAGGTAGAATTGTTTGCTTTGTTTTTATTTTAGTATCATTCCTAATTAGCATTAAATGGAAACAGAAATATGATGGCCTTTATTTTATTTCTGGGTCACTGATGAAGAAAAAAATCAAGCAGGGAATTCACATTTAACCAAACTGTTTTAATAGTATTTTCCTTCTATTTTTAGAGAAAATAAAATCAAAACAAATTTGCTTGAAAAATTTAACACATATGGAGGGAAAATCTAACATAAAAAAACTGGAAGGAAGGAGAAAAGGAGAGAAAGACCTAGAGCTCACGAGAGAGAGCGAGAGAGAGAGAGAGAGAGAGAGAGAGAGAGAGAGAGAGAAAGAAAGAGGGAAGGGAGTGGGAGATGGCACAAATAAGAAACTAAGTGTGGCCAAAGAAATTTAGTAGATTTTGAGCTATTTGAATGGGTTTGCAGCTCTTTGTTTACATAGGTAAGATTTTTTTACAAATTATCAGTCACATCTTTTGCTTTGGGTTTACTTAACACATATTTATAGCTTTCTGATTGGGCCAAAATGCCAATTCTTATAGGTTCATCCTGTATAAAATAGCCAAATAAGCTTATCATAGTGAAAACTCTCAATAGGAGTAGCTACAACAATGTCAAGACTAAGTTTGGAATCCAATGTTAGATTTGGCTGAGAACAAAAATTGTCAAAATTATTTCAAGATAGTCAAATATTCAAAAATCAAATAAATCTTATAGTAGTTCTTGTCCAAAATAGTTAAAGAAATTATATACCCTTAATTACTCTTTTTTTTCCCCAAACTTTATTCAAATTAAAAAAATAAAATAACAGACAAAAGGCAACTCAACAAATTATGGAAGCATTACACCTAAAAATTTCTGTCCAGGTACTTTTACCTCATTTAAGTATTGTTTAATTTTCATCTTTTCACTTTACAATCAATCCATAGTTGACCCATTTAAATCCAACATGTTTATGACTAGGGTTCAATATGAGTTGCAGCAATTGTCACCTTTGATTTAATTATATTGTGTGGGAGGTCAGCATTGTTTTCTGCTGTACTCCTCATGAAATAATAAATGCATGATATAATGAAAAGTTCAAATAATCAACACATACTTTTGTAAAGTGAGTATATTTAATGCTTTCAAAATTTGGTTGTGGACTGGCAGGCAGTATCACTGCATGCTAATTATTATTATTATTATTTTTACTCATTCAGCTGATATCCAAAAGTCCAAATTGATTTTGTGAAGTGAGTTTGAAATGGGATGTAAAAGGGTCAGCATCTTGCCCAAAATTGGTTCTTTGAAAATAAGACATATGAACACACAAAAAAAATCTGTGACCAAAAAGTGAAGATACACATTGAGGGGCAAACATTTTCTTCTAAAATGTGTAAAAGAGGGGAAAATTATTCTTTCCTTCATACACTAACTGTATGCTGCCTAGGAAACAACCCAATTCACACCTATAAAGAAACACAGGTGGTGTTGGTTTTACAACTCAGTTCATTCATAAGCAATCAATTGAGCTTAAATTCTGGGGCAGATTGTTCCTACTAGAAATAAACAATAATTAAAACTTGTACAAAAAGCCTGTGTCATTTCTACCGCCCAAAGTTTATTCCCATATATTACAGGTCACTGTCATAATAAGCATAATATGCCTGAAATACTTTTTACAAATATATCATAGATCTTAAAGGAACACATAGTATTATATTTAAGGAAAGTTGTAATCTCATTATAGACTTTTCCTCCTTCATTGAAGTTTTTTCTATAGACAAGGTAAAGATGAACATGTTATTCCTTTTGGCCAATTTCTCAATTGTGTAATTTTTAGGTTAAATAATATGTATGTTTTTAAGTCTTTTGATACATATATCTAATTGTCTTTGAGAAATGTTTATCCATTCTTTCACTAACAATATAAAAATTCTCACTGTTTTATATTAGCAAAACTTAGAGTTTACTAAATTTTAAAATATTTACTAATCTGACAAGAAAACAAAGGTAATCATTTTTAGAGTAATTACTTCTTTTTATGTGAGTGAATTTAGGCATTTGCTCATATATTGACAATTTATATTACTTCTTTCTCAAAGTGCCTCTTTATATGCTTTGCCCATTTTATTTGCTATATGATATTTTATTGTTGATTGATTTGCAGGACTACTTTTCTTAATAAATAGAATAACTCTTTTTTCTTGTATTATGTTACATATTTTCCTCTTGCCTTATAGTTTGGTTTAATGTCTTATGACACATAGAAAAAATAAACTTATATCTTTCCTGTTTGATTTTCTAATGTTGACACATTGGAAAATTTAATGGAAGCAGAAGACTTTTCACAAGAAAAAAAACCCACAAAACTTTTCCTACAGCGGTAGATGACTCATGAACAACTGGTAAGTCATTAATTGATTCCATATGTGGTAGGGAAATCCCCTTCTTTATTGTTGTCCCTTTGTCCCTCCAGTGTCATAACTACAACTTTCTCCAATCATGCTAATGTAAATGCCCACCTATATATTTTCTAGTTCTTTAACAATCTCATTTATTTCCATATGTCCATTTATTCTGAACACTATTATTGCTCTTAAATTATTTTATTAAATTATCTCAATTTTTCTAAAATTTTTAACCTGTTATCCTAACTCCATTGAGCTTATATTCCATCATCTCACTTGGAAGAAACTCTGTAAATGTGTGTGAGACTTATAAATCTATTCATTCTCACATGTATTATTAATTTTCCTACTTTGGGGGAAATTTTTAATATTTCCTTCTTAGTCCTTGATATATCTAACATGTTGAAACATAAAATAAGATGGTCAAGAATTTAAATAATATAATAAACTTTATTTTAGAGCTATGTATTGAAATGTCTAAATTACAAAGAACATACCTTTTTTAATGCACTCATGGAACATGATAGTAACATGAGTTACAAATTTAGCCATATTATAAGTGAAAAATGTAGAATGTAACTCACAACCAGTTAACATATAGGTCAAATTAGCTGATTAAAATTGAAAAAAAATACACACACACACAAATTAATTTTAGTATTAAACACTTAGAATTGTAAAAATAAACAAATGCATATTTTAATAATTCTTGCATTAAAAATAAATCCAAAAGTATTATTTAGAAAATTCTTAGTATATTAATTTAGTAGAACTATGAAAAGTAGTTAACTCTGTAATCAAATCCAGATTTATTTTTGGAAAATCTACACTGGCATATAATGCAGTCTCCAAATAATGTTGCAATAGAATATTTAATGACATGGAAAAAATGCCATATTCAAACCAGTAAAAAACAACATTTAGAATAATTGTCCAATTTTTGCAAATAAATAATCTAAATAAAAATTTTAC
>JAQZBX010030377.1:0-26833 GCA_029593785.1 Cabassous unicinctus | reverse complement strand
TGTAGGGTAGGATTTGCAGCTCCAGTGAGATTCCAGGCACAGCTGGCACATAGGTGGGCCAGAGGATACAGTCTCTGGAAGTACACCTAAAAACTCCTGCATCACATATAGGTTTGAGTAGAAGGGACTGATGGACCATGTGCAGGAATGACTTGTTTGAGTCCAACTCTGTCACTCTCAGGAACACAGATGCCAATGATATTGCCTCTTTTTAAAAGAAAAGATTTATTTATTTGTTTATTTCTCCCTTCTCATTGATTTGCACTCACTGTCTACTCTGTTCTTCTGTGTCTGCTTGTCTTCTCCTTAGGTGATGCTGGAAACCGATCATGAGACCTTCCATAGTGGGAGAGTGGTGCTCAATCCCTTCTACTAACTCAGTTCCCTGGTCTGCTGCATCTTTAATTGTCTCTCCTTTGTGTCTCTTTTCTTTGCATCATCTTGCTGCACCAGCTATCTGTGTGGGCCAGCACTCCATGTGGCCAGTGCTCTGTATGGGACAGCACTCCACACAGGCCAGCACTCCACATGGGCCAGCACTGCATGTGGGCCAGCATTCCACATGGGCCAGCTCCCTGCTTGGCCAGCTTGCTGCTTGGGCCAGCTCACCATGCAGACCAGATTGCTTTTCATCCAGAGGCCCTGGGAATAGAACCCAGGACCTCCTATATGGTAGATGGGAGCCCAATCACTTGAGCCACATCTGTTTCCCCATTTGTTCCCTCTTAACAGTCTTTCATTTTTTTTTTTTTTTGTATATCTGTCATTCTGCCCTATATCATTTTCCTTCTCTGAAAAATTTCCTTCAACATTTCTTACAAGGCAGTTCTACTATCAACAGGTTGCCCCAGTTTTTATTTGCCTAAGGACATCTTTATTTCTCCTTCACTTTTGATGGATCATTTCCATGGATACAGAATTCTCCATTGGTAAGTGTGTTAGTCAGCCAAAGGGATGCTGATGCAAAGTACCAGAAATCTGTTGACTTTTTAAAGGGTATTTATTTAGAGTAAAAACTCACAGTTACAAGTCCCTAAAAAATCCAACTCAAGGCTGATTTCTCTCCAAAGTCAGCTGACATGTCTTGAAGCAAGATGTGAAGGTGATCTCTGCCTGGTCTCTCCTTCCTTCTTCCTCTTAAGGCTCCATGGGCCCAGCTTCTTCTGAAATCAGCTACAGGCTGGCATAGGGCTTATCTCTCTTCAAAGGGCTTTAGCTGTTTGAGCCTTATCCTTTCCATCACATGGCAGGGTCAAAATGACCAAGTTATCTCCTCTTATTTGTCTACAGAGCTCTCTCTTCTGTGTGTCTTCTTCAGTGAGTATCTGTTTATTTTAGCCCACCAAGGGGGTGGGGACTCAACCCTGAGTCATACCCTGCTGACATGGGTAATCAAATTCATAATCTTAACAGGTAATTTAATGAAACATCTCAGGTGAATCTAGTGCAATCAAAGGGGATCACAGGCAGAGGAACAGACCAGTTTACAAATATAATCTTTCATTTTGGAATACATAAATAAAGTCAAACTGCTAAAGCATGTTTTATATTTTCTTTCACCATTTCAGTTATTTCACTCTTCTCTTTCCTTGTTGCATGGCCTCAGCAGAGAAGTTCTATCTTATTCTCAGTCTTTTTCCTCCCTATGTAACTGGATTTTAATATTGTGTGTTTGTCCTTTCCCTCTCCCCTGACTCCTTTCATCTTTTATTCTTTGTAATTACCTTGCCTAGGGTTCTCTGAGCATCCTGGATCCTTCAGTGGTATCTGGCATTAATTTTTTTACAGTACTCAGGCATTACTACACCATATATTTCCTCTGCTTAGCACTTTCTACTCCTACAATTATTTCTACTACACTTATGTAATTTTCCCACAGTTCTTGGATATTGTGTTCTATTGTTTTTCATGCTTTTTTCCCTCTACCTTTTGTTTGTGAAGTTTCTATGGGTGTGTTTCTAGCACATTTGTATGTCCTCAGTGGGTCCAGTCTACCAATGATCCAATTAAATACATTCCTCATGGGGCTCTTGATTTCCTCTCCTTATATTTGTGAAGTTCTGCCTCACTTTCCTCACCCAAATCCCAACACTGTTTACAAAGCTCCACCTCCTACTATCATAGGAATTAACAGAAAGGTGGCCCCTCTGCAGTTTCTATCATACATTTTTAGATCAGGAATAGGTGAAAGGTATTCATGTGAGTCTAATGACATGCTCTATTTTAATTTTTATGGAAAGTTTTTAAATTAAGTACTTAAAACTAAAATTTTAGAAAGCAGATCTAATATAACAATTAATTTATTCTACATTTTAAATATCAATGGATTGTCAAATAGTTTCAGATTTTTTCAAATGAATGATCATTTAGAACTATCTCACTATTATTCAGTTTGTCCCAAGAATTAATAACATGACTATAATTACATTTGTTTCTAGCATGAGGAGAAAAAAGGAGATCCATAGAATCGTTACAACATAAAACAATTTGTAGGGTCAAAATGTAATAGTTACCCCTAAAAAAAGGAAATAAAAGAAACCCTACCCAACTAAGGACTTGGCCATTGGAAGGAGACTCACAATTAATTCAAATTGCTTCATTTATTGTTCATGCACCTTCAAAGTACTTTAAAAGTCTTGTACCTTTGTCCTCTACTTAAAAATAAGGGGGAAAATGATCTGTGTTTGCCTTCTAGTTCTTCCTGATAACTGGAGTTTTCAGCAGTAAGCACATTAAGTATGAGTCTGTCTTCTAAACTATAGAAAGACTGGTTTGTTCAAAGCCTAAGTGAAAGTCAGGTCTCTGAGGCAGTCCATCAGGGCTATCTTTCATAAGATTGTCAGACACTACTACAGGAAAACTTGGGCTCAATGGCTAAAATCAAACATGCAATAGTGGCTTTAAAGCAACAGTTTTCATAGTCAGCTACATCATCACACATTGCCACATAAATTTGATCTTTAGGAACCTGCAAAGTGTAAAGACTTTCATAATAACAACACCAAAATTTACCAAAATTACTGGTGAGTTTGTTTTGGACAACATGTAGAATTAAGATTTCCTTACCAAATATAGACATCATTGGCTTGGAGAGGTCTCTGTAAAAGAATTCACCTTAAAACTATGCAAATACAGCAAAAGATTCATTAAAATAGTTCATAATTCATTATACATTTTCAAAGCCTAGTACAGTTATCAGATGATAGTTCTAAGAATTGAATATTGTACTTTAAAGACCCATTGTAAAAATATCAAGGAAATAGTCACAACTAATACCAAATTTTTATTCACATCCCTTGAAGTGCTAAATTGGCAGAAGAAAATAACTTTCTTATCACTTGTAAAGAATTTTAATACTCACCCTCCTTGTAGATTCCTTTTTCCAATAGAGAGGACCTTATTCTTTATGACAACCATTATGTATTCTAAAAAAATCCTCTGCAATAGAGAATATTATGTGTCAATCTTTGACTCCTAAGAAACTTCACTTCTATTCTAAGTCTATATTACACTCATGCTTTTTTTTATTGGAATGCATTTGAACAATTAAATAATAAGTGCCTGGGTGGTAATTTAAAGACAAAACATCACACTTACCCAGCTCAGGTAAGTCCTAAGTATCATGGTCTACCACATGAAGTAGTGCTACACTGAAATATGAGTAGGCTTAATTTTTTAAGAACTACCAGAGTTCTGTTTTTATTATAGATGGAGGTAGTACAACTGTTGAAACTCATTTTTTTACTTGGTACTAATTCTTTCACTAAGAAAACTACACATAATAAAAATGAGTCTCATGTTGCAAGATGCAGTGACCTTTTAGTTATGGAGTTTGAACAGTTTTTCAGAATAAAGTGAAAATGGGATCCACCTAAAATTTTGAGAGGGGTACTGAATGCTAAGTATCTATAGCCATTTTAAGTCCTTTGGTGTCAGTTTTGTAAAAGATTAAGATGCTTTAAACAAAACCTTTATAAGAATATCAGATTTAGGGAATTAGCTTCAAAAATAACTTCAAATGTCTATGGTTTCAACTGTCTGCCTTATTGCTGAGGTAGGTGGCCAAGATTCATCAAAACAACAATCACTTCGAAATTCCCCAAGAAAAACCTTGCATAATCAGTTGGCTTTTTTAGCATTGCTTAAATTTTTTTTTTTATTTTGAAAGAAGCTTTAGATTACATAACTGCTACATAAAAAATATAAGGGATTCCCATATGCCCCTCTCCCTCCCCATCCCACACTTTCCCATAATAACAACATCCTTCTTTAGTGTGGTACATTTGTTAAAATTGGTAAACCCATATTGAAGCATTGCTACAAGCCATGGACTAGAGTTTACATTATAGTTTACACTTTGTCCCAAACAATTTTGTAAATTTTGACCAAATATACAGTGGCATGTATGTGTCATGTCACTGCAGTGTCATACAGAGCAAACCAAATGTCCCAAAAATGCCCCCATAGTACACCTATTCTTCCCTCTCCCATCCTTCTGAACTCAATCATAAAAGTTCTTCCATTGCTAGAATAATCAGTCTATAGTAGAATAATAATTTCTTCTTTATTTCATTTTTAATTCCCCAATCTTGAGGATTTGAGGATTGTGATGCCATCTCTGCTTCTAATTCAGAGGGGGCTTAAATCCCATGGGGCAGATGGTTGGAACTATCTTTCTTGCAGTTGCAGACACTCTCTGTTCCTTGGGATGGGCGTTGTCCATCATCATCTCCTTGTTAGTTTTCCTGGGTGAATCCAATGAACTGGAATGTAGGTGTTGCAACTCTGCTGAAATTCAGGGCTCTACTGGCACATGGATGGACCAAAGATTTAAGTCTGTGGGACATATAATTATCAAGTATAGTGCTAATTATGGGTTCAAATAAAAGGGGTAGAAAAGCCATGTGTAGAAACCCTATAAATGAGCCTGTCTCAGTTACACTGGAACATTTGGTCTCTTAAATCCATGTCAGTTTTTTTTTTAATATTTCTTTCATTAGTACATTTTAAAAGAGGATGTCCAAGCAACTGTTTGTTTCTTTAAGTTCTTCTTGAGTTGCATCTCATACTCTGACATCCATGGGTTATCTGAGGAAAAGATTGATTCTTTATGCTTTTCTACCCATTACAGAGTGAGCATGTTGCCTTTGAGCAGCAGTTTCATTTTCTCCCCTGTCTTCTGATGTTGGCTGTAATGCTGGCTCAGGAATCTCATGCACAGAGACAGAAGCACAGACATTGTCAGTTTTCTGGCTTCCTGTAACTGTTTTTCTCCCCAGCCATGGAGTAATGTATGCTTGTTTTCTTTTCTTTTATTTGATGAGCTTTGAGAACTTTTGACTGCTTTCCTCTGGAAAATGAAGTACTTCAATGTTGTCAAGGTTAAGTACTTGGGTGATTTATCAGCTTCTTTTGTTTCAATTTTTTTTTCAGGTTTTTCTTCTACTTTCACTGACAATACTGGCAAGCCTGCAGTGCCTGCGCCCCGGTCCTGGTCACCCTAGGACTCCAGCTCCGGCGCCATACTGCAGACTTTCCTGGCCCTCCAGCACCACGGGCCTGGGTGGAGAGGGTGGCGGGGGCAAATCTGGAGTGGCCTGGGGGCCAGGGTACAGGGAGCCCGTGCTGCCCGCCTATGATGAGAACCATGAGTCCTCTGAGGTGCCATCAGGGCCCCAGTTCTCCCAGAACCAGAGTTTGGGCCCTGCTTCAGCAGACGATAAAGCAGCAGCTCGAGGTTGCAGGGTGCATATGGGTCGCAGTGCTGCTCCGGGTAGCACTTCATGTACTCGCTTTTCACCCTGCTCCAGGGGCTATGGCAGCCCCCTACCCCGTCTGGGCGGGCTTTGTTCACCTCTGCCTAAATGACCTGAGACAGGAAACAGAGGCCCGGCCACCATGTCCCACCCTGTCACTATTTTATTTTATTTTGTTATATTTTATTTAATATTTTATTTCATTTATTATTTTATTTTTTATTATTTTTAAAAGAAATCCATTTTATTGATACATATTAATAAAGCATAAATCCAGCCGAATTATACAATGAATGCTATTTGGTATAATCATATATTTGTGCATTTATCACTTCAATCATTCTTAGAGCACTTTCATTATTCCAATAATAATAATAATCAAAAAACAAAATTTATCTCTCAATCTCTCTATGCTTCCCCTGCCATTCATAGCTGTTATTCTTTTTCCTTCTCTCTAGTATATTTATATTTATACTTTGTATAAGCTGTCTTATATATGCACTACCACCCATATTTTTGTTTTACATGAGATTTTACTATCTTATTCAGTCCTATGTTATAGTTTTTAGCTTTCCTCCTTGTAATATAAATGACCTTAGACTTTCCCTTTCAACCACTCTCATACCTATATAATAGCTCTGCTACTTACAAACAACATGATAGTTTATCACTATTTCTATTCATTTCCAATGATTTACATGCAATCTTTTACAACTCATCACAGATTAAATCTTAGCTTACCATTCTCTACATTTCTTCTATTTTCTGGTGACCTATATTCTCATTATTAATTCCATGTATTTACATGATATATTTAGTTCACAATAGCAGAATCATACAGTATTTGTCCTTTTGTGTCTGGCTTGCTTCACTCAACATAATGTTCTCTGCGTTCATCCATGTTGTCATATGCTTCATGACTTCATTTTTTCTTACCACTGCATAATATTCTATTGTGTGTATAGAACCACAATTTGTTTATCCATTCAACAGTTGATGGACACCTTGGTTGTTTCCAACTTTTGGCATTTGTGAATAATGTTGCTATGAACATTGTTGTCCAGATTTCTGGTTGTTTCTCTGCTCTCAGATCTTCTGGTATATACCTAGTATAGGTATTGCTAGGGACCATGGCAAGTGTATATTCAAGTTCTTTAGGAACTGCCAGTCTTCCAAAGTGGCTGTACCATTCTACATTCCCACCAACAGTGAATAAGCATTCTTATTTCTCCACATCCTCTCCAAAATTTGTAGTTTTTCAACTTTTTAATAGCAACCCATCTAATAGTCATGAAATTATATCTCATTGCAGTTTTTATTTGAGATTCCCTAATTGCTAGTAATGTTGAACATTTTTCACATGCTTTTAGGAATTTGTCTTTCTCCATTAGACAGATGTCTTTTCAAGTCTTTTGCCCATTTTTTAATTGGGCAGTTTCTCTTTTTACTATTGAGTTGTATGATCTCTTCATATATCATGGGTATTAAACCCTTATTGGATATGTGATTGCCAAATAGATACTTCCATTGATTTGACTGCCTCTTCAGCTTTTTGACAATGTCCTTTGAGGTACAAAAGTGTTTAATTTTGAGGAGGCCCCATTTATGAATTCTTTTCTTTTCTTGTGCTTTGGTTGTAAGGTTTAAGAAACTACTGTCTACCACAAGACCTTGAAAAGGCTTTCCAACATTATCTTCTTGGAATTTTATGGTTGTCACTTTTATATTTAGGTCCTTGATCCATTTGAGTTAATTTTTTTTTTTTTTTTGCTCCTCATGGATTCCGTGCTTATACAGCCAGCTCCCCTTGGTATTTGGAGTTGGACTCACTGCTGTGGCCCCTGCAGACTGAACTGTTGCAAATAGAGCCCTAATTGCAATTGCTTATTGGTGTATAATAGGATGCCTCTGTGTCTTGACTTGCTTGTCCTTTCCTTCCTTGCCCCCTCCCTAGGAGCCAATGCCCACCCCCAAAATCTATGGCAGCTGCAAATTAGTCAAAGCTGGGGCAAACAATCCATGCTGAATGCTTCAGTCCCATTCTTGACAAGTGCAACTTCAGCCTCTGTAATATTTGATGCTTGCAGGGCAATCCAAGATCACATTCCTTACACCTTGCTGGTTGCCCCATAACCCAACACCACCATACCTGCCCCCAGAAGAGCGTAAAGGAGTCACAACTAGGGGAGTTATGACAAATACCTCGGGTGAGACCCCCAAAAGGTGGGAGGATTCTGCCACTCTTGGAGCTTGCTGATAGGTGCCACTGCTCCCTGGACGGGGGTCCCACTGAATTCTCCATTTTTCCTACAGAAAATCCCCAGCCCAGCAGGGTGTGGCATAGAAACCTGTGACCCCATAAAGCTCACCTTATTAAACATAACCACCAGATCAGAAAATACCTTTTTAAAGGCCCAAACAGGACTAAAACTAGGAATCATAATATGCAACCCATCGGGGCTGTACCCAGGGGACCTCATACTGGTCCAACTGATCCCAGTAACCAAACCCCCAGAGAAAACCCTGATGAAAAATATCAGTAAAGCCACCGAGACACTAAAAGCCAAAGTTAGAACAGCCCCCCAAAATGTTCTTTTGAACCAGGTTCAAAATTTTCACCAACTCCTAAATGAATCTCGACCCAACATAGCTGCTTCCTGCTGCCTGTGCCCTTCCTCCAGTCTAACTATCTTCCTCATACCTTTCCCATGGAATGTAACCCTCCTGACCTATGACAGCTCTGCAGCAGGAAACAGGTCCCTCCCTGTCCACATAACCGAACACCCAGGAAAACTGGCTAAATGTAAAAACATAGCTATCAGGTCTCCTTCAACAATCCTCCCTCAGGGAAGGGCCAATTGTAACACCACCCACCCACTCAATGTGCCTGACCAATGCACCACAAACTCCACCATCTGGGTCTGTGGCACCATCATCTACTGGTGCCTTCCCCAGGATGGCCAGGGCATCTCCTCCCTGGCTTGGCCAGTACCATAGTTCTTGGTGCATGGAGATGAATTGCCTTGAGAGCTCCCCCAAGCCAAATGAGTAATACAGGCAATTCTAATACTCTTAGGACTAGGAGTAGTCAGGACTGCAGCAGTAGCAGGGGCCTCACTTGCAGTTGGTCAGGAGGGCTTACAAACACTAGCATGGAAACATCAAATGACCTTGAAGAAATATCAGGGGCTCTCAATGGGTTGCAAGACTGGATAGTCTCTTTGGCAGAAGTGGTTTTACAAAACAGGTGAGGATTAGACTTGTTCACCATAAGTTCAGGGGGTATCTGTCAGGCCCTGGGAGAAGAATGCTCTTACTGTGCAAACTCCTCAGGAATAGTTAGGGACAAAGTGGTCCTACTGAAAGAATGAACCAAAGACCATTTAAACTGTGTATACTAGGCGTCTGCCAATGGGAACTACTTCCAGTATCTCCTCTCCTGGATTTTGCCATTTATGCCAGTAATAGCCTCAATCTTTTTCCTCTTAACTTTCAGGTCATGCATTCTACAGTATGTAACACAATACATCACTTCCTGCTTAAATGCCTTAAAACACCAAATAATGCCTGACACTAAATATCAGCCCTTGGGGACTATAGAAAAATCCCCATGTTAGCAGGTGATGCCCCATAAAGAATTATAAGGGCATCAAAAAGGGGAAATGATAAGGGAAGTGCTGGGACCCTAATCCCCCTCAGCAGAAACCCACAGCTTCAGGAAAATAAACTCCTCTCCATCCCTGGTCCATTTCTCCCCTCCTCCTCTCCCTTTTTCTCCATAGAATCCACATCAGGAAGATAAGCACTCCTTCCTGCCCATTTGAATTGAAATTTACAACTCTAAACAAATAATGACTCTTTTCCTCCCTAATGGCTGTCTGCTTTTAGGAAGATAAGCTAGACTTGCTCCTCTGCTTTTTTTTTTTTTAATTGTGGGTAAAAATCAAAATTTTCACAATACATACCAATATTTGTAAAATGATATATAAATACATATGCATATATGTGCATTTGTTTACATAAATGTTATTTGTTATATATATATATATATATTTTAAAGGTGCCTAGATTACCTAAATATTACTCAGAAATTACAGGGATTCCCATGTTCCCCACTGCCCACACCTCCAACAACATCCCACACCACCATTCCTCATCCATGTGGTACAACACCCGCAATGGATATACACATTCTGGGGCCTTGCCACCAAGCATAGACCACAGTTCACATCACAGACCACACTGTTTCCCACCCAGTTCTGCATGGTATATTCTGCCTGCCCACTCACTCAGGAATTTGCCCACTTAGTGTTCCTACATAAACTTATGAAAATTGGAAAACAGGGCTCAGAGTTTTTGGAGACTTGACTCTCCTCTGGGCCCATGTGTAAAAAATCTTTGCTCATATATCCCCCAAGAGTGCCACTTGGGTTTCTTTCCATCAGCTGCAACAGTGCCAGTCATTGGAATGGCCTTGGAGGTGTAACTGAAGTGGCTTGTAACCCTAGGTCTGACATAGAGCAGGAAAAGGAAGAAGAGGCATCAATAGGGCTGCCTTCCCATATATAGGAATGACTGCACTGTCTTACCAGCACCTCTACTTAAACATGCCACCACAAGGAAGTCTTCCCAGGTTGCAAGGGCTGGGAAGGTTAGTGTTCTGAGAAACTCTTTACTTTGCACACAAAGGCAACCTCTGTAGTTTTCTCCTTGTGTGACCCAGCCCCCTTCCCTTCCACACATGCTAATGTGTACTCAGCTCCAGGGCTCCTCACCCTCTCTCTCTGTCTCACTGAGCTCCAAAGCTCCAGCTGAGAATGGAGAATTTGAGCACTGCTATCCAGGGCAGACACAGACAGGCTGATCTTCAGAAAGGCCACCAGCTGCTTGAGGCACAGAAATCCCAGGGGCCAGAAAAATCATCTGGGTATTCATCCAACCATGTGCAACAGATACAGTAGATGGTGCTGGGGACAGGCAAGCAGCAGCATGAAAGAAATGGCCATTGAGGCCACATGGCCCTCTAATTACTGCTTTCTTATGACAGGGCCTATGTCACAGATGCCACACATACTTCTCTGTCTCCCCTGAGCATCCACCCACCAGAACCTTACTTCTCTGAGGACAGGGAGGTATTCTCTCTGCTCTGCTAATTGTACAGGACTGACACAGAGTTTCAGATTCATAAAAATCTGACCTATGAGGGACAATTGCCTGTCCACCTGCCATAGGCTGCCCTGGTCCTTCGTGGCCCCTCAATCTGTTGTTCATGCACTGAGGTCAGCCTCTTCCTCTGCAATCCATGTTTGGGACTTATATTGCCTCTGACACTGGCCTCCCAAAAGGCATGGGCACAGCCCACCCCTGGCACCCAGCAGCTAGATTCACAAGACTGAGTATTGAGGCAGATTTCTGAGCTGCTATCTCACCACACCTCCAGATCTGGGTCCCTGGTGTGATTTAGGGTAGAGGGGCAAGCAGATCTGGGGTGGGAAAAGGGTAGACTTGGAGCATCCAGTGTGCCCTCTGCACCCTGTGCACTAGAACCCATCCACAACTCTTTGCATCCTGTCCTACTGCAGGGAATTTAACCTTGACCTCTGTTCTCCAGTGGGAATAATGGGAACCAAGGTTTTGCTCTGTTCCTCCTGCCACCAGCCCACACTCCCCATCCTGCCTGGGAAGAAGGAGTCTGCTCTCCTTAACCAGAGCTCACGCACTTCCTCAGGCATTCCTGGCATTCTCCAGCCCCATCACCAAAAGTGTGGGCACATCCATATCTGGAGGAGACATGAGGGTGCCAGTTTTATACTCCTGAGTGCACCTCTTATTGCTATTGTCTGACTCCCTGACAGGAAGGGAAGACCAGGTATGCAGGGAATTTTCTGACTTTGTTCAATGAAGTCAGCTAAGGGCCTTAGAAAGTACCTGCACATAGGAGACACTTTCTAGATATTGGAGAATGAAACAGACCTGAGCTCACCATCCCCCAAAAGTAATGGGATCCCCAGTTCCTCTGCCATCTGCCAGCTGTTCCATCTCAGGCTAAATGAATATGGGACCCATATAGATGGAATCTCAAACCTCCTTTCAATGGGAATTCAGGCTTCCAAAGGTCATACTGAGGCAGAGTCTCTTCAGGTGGAAAGGAAAGTACTACTGGTGGGCAAGCCCTCCCCCCAACCACCATTTCAGTGGAGCAAGCACAGGGAAGCATCTTCAGTGGCACAGCCCATTGTAGCCTTGATGAGGACCCCAGGAAGTTTTTCTTGCTATCACCCCACTTTTCAGAGGAGCAAAGAGGTTAGAGGCTGCAGTGATGTTCCCAGTCAAACAGCTAGTGGGTGGCAGAGCCATCACTGTGGAGTAGAGGCAGGTGCTCACCTTATAAACAGCTGGCCCAGCACCTGTTTGATGCAGTTGAAGGCCAGGTAATTTGTCAGTAATATGTGTAGGTACGCTAGGTCACCCTCCAGGATGAAGGCATGATGGGCTCAACGAGCTTCTCCCAGTGCCCACCTTGCTGGTGTGTGCCTGGCTGTTCTGGGCCCTCTTCAGTGCTAACTTGTTTCCACACTGGGAGGGGGAAGAGCAGGAGCACACAGTCAGCATTTGCCCCTGAACCCTAGGAGCATGGGGGTGCAGACCTGCACTGCCTAAGCCCTCTGTGCCTTGAGGCAAGAAGTGGGGCAGGAGTGCCTCTAGCACAAAAAGTTCCTGGCCTCAAAAGCCAAACTGACATTTGGGAATAATTAAATTATTTGTTCATTCCCATTATTCTGGTACCTGAGGAGCACAAGGACCCCATGCTTCACTGCCTGGAAAGACCATGATCCCTGTGAGTCCTCACAAATCACCCCCTTCCAGAGTTAAGGAATCATCAAGTGGCTGTTCAGGTTCACAAAGGTCAGAACTCAGCCATGGAGTTATGGAGACATGGGGTATTCCCTCAGTCCCATGGAGGCAAGGTCTGCTCCAGACATTCCCTTAGTCTTATGGAAGGCAAGGACTGTTCCAGACATGGAGCAAAACGGTATGCTCACATCTCATCCTCACCATTTTGGGGGCAGTACACAGAGAAGTCAGGATTATGAGAACACCATTGATTTCTAAGCAACACATTGATTTTTCTCTTTTGCATTAAAGGGAGTTCTGAGAATTTGCAGTCATGGTGATCCCTGCTCTGGCAAAGGGGAAAACACAAGGAGATTCCAGGAGTGAGAAAGACCCCCATATGGCACAGGATCTGAACTGCAGGCTCAGAGAAAAGCAAGTGCCAATGGCTGGCTGATGGGACTCCACCTCTCATTGGACAATTGCAATTCAAGGCACCCATGTGTTAACATTCCCCCCATCATCATATCGGACAAAATGAAAGATAATATTAACTGCCAGGGCTGGAGGATGCAGGGACCTGAACCTCTGTAGTCTTTTGGAAGTTCTATGGCTCAACCTGCTAAATTTTGCTAAGCATGTGTGTGATTCAACCGTCACATTCCTGGCACTCTATCCTGGCAGGCAAACAGGGGGAAGAGGTCATTAGGACACATGTACGATGTTCCCAGCAGCACTGAGGAAATGGCCACAGAAAGAATCCCTTCAAGATCTGAAAGGAGAGAGAGTTTGAACTGCTGCTATATGCAGCCTCCCTTCTGGAATATTATTGACCTGAAAGAGGCCACAATTTCTGGCCTGGGAAGTTCATGGGAATGTGTCATGTGAGTGTGCATTTTGCACAGGCACATGTCATAAAGTGAGCCACTTTATATCATAAAATGAGCCCTTTACCATAAGAGTCAAAACTATGTACTTGAGACATGAAGACCTGTATGGATTAGAGAAGGTGTTAAGGATAGTCCAGCCAACTGCTCCAGGGGATACCTGGGTTCAGGGAGTGGCAATAAAAAGTCAATGAAATGCAAAGTCAACTTTGGCTTCAGTGACTGTTAAAACAATATTGGCATCTCTTTTCAGATGCTCCTACAAATTTGTGAAAAGTGACTTTCCACCTGGCCAGAAGAGGGCTTCCTAGAGTGGTTGGGTGGGTGAGGGGTGGAGGCTCAGAAGCCTTTAGGAATGGGACTGTGGGCCACACCAAAGGCATACCCATGGGAGGGCCCCAGAGGAAGGCACCAGGTAGGATCTGGGTGCTCTGGTCTTCCCCAGCTATCTCAGGACCCTGGTGTGGAGATGCCATCCCTCATGCTTTCGCCTGCATGCAGCAATGGCAAGGACCCTTGAGCTGCTCATCCCCAATCTCTTGCAAGGGATTCTGTAAACACATTGCCCAGTAGCCAGACAGGAGTTGTCAGGAGGATGAGACCCAGATCAGGCACAGAAGGGTGTCTGAACACATCTCTGGCCTGCTTGGAATGAGTCCCAGGTTTAACATTTATAATGGCTATTGCCTCCACCATCACTACTTACCTTCCAATCAGCCACTCATGACCTGAGATGTGAATCTGAAGGACCCAACATGTTTCCAAACACTGACAAATTGCTCCTGCCAAAGGTGGTCCTGTTCCTCATGACTTCCAAACACTGCAATGAGAGGGGATTTGAGGCTGCCCAGATAGGGTGAAAGTGGTGGCATGACCTGAATTGGATGACTCTGGTGATCCAATATGTTCCCTTTGGGAACATCTTGGCTAATGACCACTGGCTTCATGGTTCAGGGCTGAATCAAAATCTACATTGATGAAAAAAGTTATTATTCCCAATATTCCTGAGGCCTGTACTTCTGGATCTAGGAACACAGCTGGAGAAAATCTTGCCCTCTAAAGCATCTCTGCCTAAGTGAGCTGGGTAGTGACCTTGCTATAGAATCTTGGTGCCTGGTTACCAGGGTTCCATGATCTGTTGTGCTCTGTCTCCAAGGAACTGAGGTCAACACACTTACCTGACAACTGTCAGTGGATATGACCTCCATGAAATCTGTCCAGGACTTCTGGCTACTCATCATCCTCAACCATGTCATCCTATAAACTGGAGAGAGTTTCACCAACATATCCATCCCCACAGCCAACTGAGAAACACTGAGTACAGACAGGTTCCTGGCATGAACAGATAGAGCTGGATTCAAACCTGGCTACTACTTCTTATCAGTTTCATGACCCTGTTCTTATCAGTCTACCTCTCAGTGTCTCCCCAGTCTCCTCACGTACACAATGGGGAATATTCTAGCTTTTAATTCCTAGGTCATCAAGTGTATGTGAGATAATTAATGTAAAAATCATGGGCTGCTGTCTCAAAAAGTAAGAAAACTCTGAGATGTAAGTATTAGAAGGAGTGTTTCATAGCATGGAATACCAAACACAACAGGGCTGAGTACTAGCTATGTGATCCATTCATTGCCATGTCTTTCATTCCCATGAGCTCTGTTATTTTTCTATTCAGGTTTGAAATTATTTATGCTCACCCAGTGTCTTCTTGATGTTATGTCTTTAGCCATATTGTCTTTAAACTTATTAATTTGGTTTTGGAAATTTGTATGAATCTCATTTAGTTGTCTCAAATCCTGTGTCTCATGTGGACATTTGATATGTTCCTTTGCTTGAGCCATTTCTTCCATTTTCTTTGTATGGCTTATTTTTCATGGATGTTTAGGCATATGATTATGATGGTGAGTTTGCTCTGATTCTAAATTTCTATCTCTCTCTCTCTCATAGGGCTTTAGTGGCAAGAGGCTGTGTGTTACTACCTTTCTTTGATTTTTGGATCAATCTGTTCTGGTTCTTTAGGTTTGTCCCTTAGTTGCTCAAATCTAGGTCTTGGAACCAGTAATGGGTTGTGGACCCTATTCCAAGGGCCTTGGGGAAGGAAGTTGTAAAGGCCTGAAAAAACTTCTCTTATTTACTTTTAATTTCCTCACATGCACTTTATTTGTGGGCCAGTAGATGGCACACTTTGCCAACCCTCTCAGTTCAAATCATTGTTGGAATGTGTTCTCTGCAACCCAGACTGGATCAAAGTGATAGAGGATCTTACCTGGAGGCTATGAGCCTCCTAATTCAAGTTTCTCAATAGTTGTTCTAAAATCTTTGATGGAAGCCCCTTTCCTTTCCTGGTTAGGAAATAATTCCAATCCTCACTGCATCAACAACCAGTCCAGGTCAGTAGGGAGGGTGATTGAAAGGGTTGGATCTCTTCTGTCCCATGCTGGCTCCCAAGGCAAACAATGGTATGGCCTCTCCTGGCCTGGAAGGGCTTTTTGGACAGAGCAGACCAAATTTGTGGTTCAAAAGCTGGGTCAGCTTTAGGCTCCAACCCTTTCCCATTTCCTGGGGAGGTGGATCCCTGTGACACTCTTTGTCTGTAGCCACTGGGTCCAGACCTCTGAATTCAAATTTGTGTATAAGTTGGGGGAGGGCACTGGAAGCTGCAGCTGCAGCTTTAACTGAGAGCTTTGCCATCAAGATTCTTTTCCTTTGTCCCTCTCTCTTCTTGGTGGTGCCCAGCCTTCCCCTGGGGTCCTAAACCCTAGAACATTTTTTCCACGATGTTTCTGTCTGTCCTCTAGCTATTTTTCTGTGAGAAGAGAGAGTCTCATGTCTTTCTAGTCAGCTATCTTCCTGTAAGTCTCTGAAGTCTGTATTTTTATCCATTCATGCTTTTGTCAATGCAATGTTTGACACAGATGAAGAAGTATGTATCACAATGCAATTTCACCATGGACATTATACAAGAATGAACAAAACATTCCACATGCAGAAAAAGTGCTCCAAAAAGGATCCATTTTACATTGTTCTCTTTAAAGTTATGTTTCCATCCAAGACAATATCAATAATAGTGAAAATAAGCATTATTATCTAACCATTAACTTTTATTATCAAATAAACTTATAAAAATGACATTGTGAAATGAGAGCAGATTTGGTTTCCATTAAAAAGATGATACAATGAAAGCTAGATAAGTTATTGAGGGTCACTCATGAAAGTGATGTCATTGGTCTTGAACCTAGTTGCCTTCTGGATCCTGAGACCTTAGCTTCATACAGTTACATAATTGCACACACATTCTGAGGACCATTGAAAATAGCAATTTGCCAGTAAGAGACAAAACTGGAACAGTGAAAGTCCAAATTAAGAATAGGACAACTACCCCTGATGGGCCCTTGTCCACACCTCAAATATAACTTTATGCATCCCCTAAGCATTTGCCTGCTTGGAGACCTAGGTTTCCATCTCTGCTTCCACACTGGCAGTAGGATTCCTTCCCCCAATAGCTTTCCTTCCCCAGGCTCATTAACACTTCTTCTTTTAACTCTGTAATCCAACCTATCACCAATACAAGCTTAACTTTAGATAATCTGGTCCAAGATCATTGAAATTTTAGATTAACATCATCAGTCCTTGCCTTCTCAACACATTTTCTCCTAGGATTAATGTCCCCACTGAGTTTCCTCCTAGCTTTAGAACAGCCTGAAAAGCAAGAAGAGCATAAAGAGATGGTTGCTGGTGGCTTCTGAATCCCACACACTTGTATGTCTTGATCCAAGACAGAGGTGATGGAGCAGCATTTTCCCCACTGTGAAGAGTAGGCCTAGATTTCAGCAGAAGAGGTGTCCAGGCCCCAGAATATGCCAGTCTTGATCTCAGAAGCCTCAGGCTCATGGCTACTCCCTTTCTTTCCCCAAGCTGGCTGGGTCAGTTTTCTTGGAACAGCATTTGTTCCCTTAACAAAGTGTATCTATATGATGAAATTTCATTTACCAATGCAGACCTACCATTTGGGGATTTGAACTTATTTATTTCTAAGATCATGTTGTTACACATTTCCCAACATCAATTTTTGGGCAATAATCATCCACAACTTCTGCAAGTTTGGTTTCTGTATGTGGAATACACTGTCAAGTATTAAAGTTTTGGGTTCTAAGTATATGTGCATTATAAATCAATTCATACATTTCTATTGTTCTCTAAATTACTGTACAAATGTAGTTTCTTCCAAAGTTAGGCATGGTATATGAAGGATTGGAAAAGGGATTAAACCCAGCTTTGTTTCACTTTAATGCCTTTGCCCTCAATTGTTAGTGTCTTCTGCCAAATTCTCCATTGCCAAATAGCATCCATTCCCTTATTTTCTACTGATCCATACATGATTTTTGGGAAAATCTATTATAAAAAGTTGACTGGGACTTTTTATGAGTTCTGATTTTCTTTTTTAATTAGAACTCATAATCCTCATTTCATGACCCTAGTGTGTTCACCTTTGAGGTTTTCAAAGCTGATTAAGACATTTGACCATTAGATTGCACTGACATAGAAAATTTATTTGATGGAACCTGAACAAAGAGGGTTGATTCTTCCTAACACAACCTTCCAGATGCTTCAAGGGACCATCAGAAATGGAAGAGGGCAATAGGAGTGGAGTCATATTCCTCAGGGTGATGCTTCAGAAACAGCATAGTGAGGTGGCTCAGCGTCAGAGATTTCCTAGTCCCAGATATTATAGCAACAGGATTTTGCATTTTGTATGGCTAGCAGATACCAGACACAATTTTGCAGGGTATAGAAAATATATGAGCTCTAAATGGATATGGAACACTTTGGGCTATTTTTAAACCATTTGGACTTGTAAATATTTGAGTTGCATCTGGGTGGGTTTTTTTTGGAGGCTAATGTGCCCATGGCTGGCTTTGGCTCATTTATGTAACAATTACACACTTCCATCATTACCTTCTCTCTCTTTTTTTGATGTTCACAATCTCTTCCTTCAGAATAACATATGAGGCACCTATGAGCTGTTAATCCAAAACACAAATTAGATTCTTGACAATGTTTAGTTATCATCACCTTCAAATACAAAGGCATAGGATATCCAATCCCTGTGTTTAATTTCTCTCATTTCTGCCCCATTTGCATTCTGATTTTTCTTTACCATGCTTCATCCCATTCTTTTCTCTCTTTGAAACTTCCCCAGTCATAATCTCAAACCTTTCTGTCCTTGTATCACTTTCCTCTCTGACTACAAGGAATGAAGTTGGAGAACTGGAATTTAAATTACAGTTCCCTGTGCTTCTCTTAGGATAACTAGAAATCACTTAAGGAGTTCATTACAATGCGCATTCATGCAGCCCACCACCAACAATTCTGATTCAGAGTGCCTGGGTTGGGATATGTAGTTTGCATTTCTAACAGGCTTCTTTGAGAAGCACTAGTAGAAAATATATGAGGTCCAGATATTTCTGTATTTTGCAATTGTCTTTTATATATATTCTACTAATTTTAAGATCTTTCTTTGAATTAATTTCCTTATGGTTATGATAAGCAAACATATATTTTGTGTTGATTATGAGTCTTTTTTCTTTTCAAATAAACTAATTTGTTTTTGCCAGAATTATTGTGGGTACTTTTAAAAAAAGGTTATGTCCAATGTACCTCCTACTAGAGCTGCATTGGATTTCTTTTGATTGAAAATCATAATTCCTTCAATCTAAGTGGCCAGTCATTGTATGATGTGTCATTATTTTATATATTCCTAAAAAACAATATAATCTTCAATAAATTATAGTAAGAAATAACTTTTAGATACTATATATATGTATTTCATAGATGTTAAAATGAGAAAAAAAGATTCATCTTAGAATTGTTTAAAGTAAATTTTGTCAGAAGTGGGTGTGGCTCAATCGATAGAGCTCCCGTTTACCATATGGGAGGCCCCGGGTTCGCTTCCTGGGGCCTCCTTGTGAGGGCAGGCTGGCCTACACGGCCTGGTGGGCTGATGCAGCAAGACCTCACAACAGGAGGCGGGTGTGGTTTAATCAATAGAGCCCCTGTTTACCATGTGTGAGGCCCCGGGTTCGTTTCCTGGGGCTGCCTTGTGAGAGTAGGCCAGCCTGCGCAGCATGGTGGGCTGATGCAGCGGGACCTCACAGCAAGGGGGAGATAAGCAGACACGGAGAAAACACACAGCAAATGGACACGGAGAACACAAGCAGCAAGGGGGGGGGGATAAATAAATAAATAAATAAATCTTAAAAAAAAATAAAGTAAATTTTGTCTAACTTTTATTTCAGCTCTATGTTCTATGGTATTTTCAGAAGGTAAATAGCATAGAACTTAGAGCTGTAATTACTTTTTTAGCCTATCAATATGATTATATTTGTCCTTTCCCAGGGTAGTTCATTACATTGAACTGATTTTATATGTTGGAAAATCATCTTTCCCACTCCTCCAGTTTCAGCTACCACTTTCCATATATACTTTTGGTTTCATGCCTCACCTTTTTGTTCTCTCCATAGAGACTGAGTGAATTAACTGGTTGTAAATTTGAGAATGGATCTGGCCATGAAAAGTTCAGTGTCTCCCCTTCCACTATCTTCTCATTACTCAGCTGCCAATTTAATGCCCACTTTCTAGAGTGCTTGCCTCTCATGCTCTGCATTCCTTAGGCACACCAGCATCATTTAGGGAGGTCTTAGGTTACACAGCTCTGCCTATGGCTGAATGGGTAAATGCAATTTTTAAATTCATTGTCAGGAAATCCACTATTATTGTAAATATAAGGCCCATCTTTGAATCTACTTTTTAGTGTATGTGTGATTTTTCTGTATCCTAACTTTCCAATCCTTAAATTCAAAATTTAATCCTTAAATTTTAAATCCTTAAAATCTGAGTTGGTTATTCCATTACTTACTTTTATATGGTTTTATCAATATATATTTTTATACACTGATGTTTACACTTTATAAAATATAACCATGATGTAGGTAATCTTTGAATCTTTTTGTTCTCTGAATAATATATTGCTAAGATGCAGCCATACTTTTGAACATTGTTGTAGTTTATTTTTATTCTTGTGAAATATTCCATTCTCTGATATTCCATAGTTAATTTCATCCACTATCCTCTTAAAGGATCTTGTTTCCTTCCTCTCAAATAGGTTTTTGTTCATGGAAGAGTAAAGGTATAGACACTCTCTTGAATATTTCCTGGAATTTGCATGAGTAAATATCTCTCAGGTGTACCTCTTGGAATGTAATGGCTGGGTTTTGAGATATTTGAAATGCAGCCTCATAAAATAACTAACTTTTTTGGAGCCTAACAATTTACATTCCCATTGGCAATTATTAAAACCCTAAACATATATGGTATCCAAAACTTGGCACTGATAGATATTTTAACTACTGTATATTGAGTAGTATCTAATCTTGGCCTTGATTTGCATTCTGCTGATCACTAATAACATTTCTTCTTGTTCTTGACTATACAAATTTCCTTTTTTGGGGTGATACCTGAAATTGTCAACCTATTTTCATTGGGCATTTTGCATCCTTTAAACTAATTTCTACAAGATTTTATTATTTTTATATTTTATTGGTTTCATAAATTCAAGCATTATGTAATGGTATACAAATGGTTTTTTGCTTTCTTTACAGGGTGCATAAGGAATATAAGTTCTTGAATTTACATAGTAAGATTTATTAATCTTTTTTATGGTTAGCATTTCTTGACTTGTTGAAGGAATCCATTTTTATTTCAAGGACTAGGAGATACATATATTTATTGATGAATGATTTTAAAATATTGATCATGAAATTTAGGTCCTTAATATCTGTGGGAATGAGGAAGGCCATGCACTATGAGATGGAGATGTAATGTAATATATTTCCCATAAGGACATTTACTTTCTTTTTTTTAATTTATTTAAGTATATCACTCATACGTGAACATATATAAACAATAAGTGTATAGTAGTAGTTGTGAACTTACAAAACAAACATACATAACATCATACAGGGTTCTCATATCTCACCCTGCCACCAATATCTTGCATTGCTGTTAAACATTTTTACATATTGATTAAAGAGCATCATCAAAATATCACTACTAACTAAAGTATTTCCCCCAAACCACCCTATTATTATTTTATAGCATTTATACATGAACATACATAAACAATAAGTGTATAGTAAAGGTTGTGAACTTAAAAAGCAAAGGTTCATAATGTCATACAGAGGCCCCATACATCAACCCTCCACCAACACCTTGCATTATCATGAGACATTTTTTACAAATTATGAAAAATATTGTCAAAATCTTACTATTAATTGTAGTCCTTATCTTACTTGTGATGTATTTCCCCCCCAATTGACACTACTATTATTTTTTAAAAATACTTTTATGACAGAAGTTGTAAACTTACAAAACAATCATGCACAGGTGCAGAATTCCCAAACAGCACCTGTCTATCAACACACCACACCCCGGTGGAATATTTGTTACAGTTTATGAGATATATCATCTGATTATTACCAGGTCCACAGTGAACATTTGGCACACAATTTCCATACTCCCCCATTATCAACACATCTTTGGCATAGATGCAAGAATATTGCATTATTAATGTTAAACACACTCCATAGATCACTCCAGTTGTATTTTTCCCATACTTCTCCACATTTCCACCTCCCTGCAATACTGATGTACATCTGCTCTAGCTCACAAAGGACACTCTTGCATCTGTATCACCAACCACTATTCTCATCCACCTCTGGGTTACTGTGCTATTCAGTCCATAGATTATTCTCTAGCTTTCTGTCAATTGGCATTTACATCCCTACACTACCATTTTCAGCCACATCCCCATTTATAAACCAGGTGTTACTCACTATAATGTGTTACCATCAACTCTGTACATTTCCACACTTTTAAAGTAAAGCTAGTTAAAACTTCTACATACATTAAATATCAGTAGTCCATCTCAGTCCTCCTCGTATCTCATTTAAGAATCCACCACCTACCACCAGGTTGTGAAGATATTTTCCTACATTTTCTTCTGGAAGCTTTATGGTTCTTGCTTTTATATTTAAGTATTTGATTCATTTTGAGTTAATTTTTGTATAGGGTGTGAGATCAGGGTCCTCTTTCCTTCTTTTGTTATGGATATCCAATTTTCTCAGAACCATTTGTTGAATGGACTGTTCTGCCTGAGCTGAGGGTTTTGACAGGCTAGTCAAAAATCACTTGACCAAAGATGTGAGGGTCTGTTTTTTAACCATCACTTTGGTTCCATTGGTCTATGTGTCTGTCTTTATGCCAGTAACATGCTGTTTTGATCACTGAAGCTAGGTAATACAACTTAAAGTCTAGAAATGAGAGTCTTCCAACTTTACTTTTCCTTTTTAAGATGTTTCAGGCTATTCAGGATGCCTTATAATTCCAAATAAATTTGATAATCATGTTTTCCATTTATTTAAAACATGCTGGTGGAATTTTTATTGGGATTACATTGAATCTCTATATCAATTTGAGTAGAATTGACATCTTAGTAATATTTAGTCTTTCAATCCATAAGCATAGAATGTTCTTCCTATTATTTAGGTCTTTGTAAAATTTCTTTTAACAATGAGTTGTAGTTTTCTGAATACAAGTGCTTTAAATTATTGGTTAAGTTTATTCCTGAATATCTGTGTTTTATCTGTCCTATTTTATTTTCACCACTCTTCTGACATTTTAGTTACCTTTATTGATATAATCTTTATTTCTAGACTCTCTTCCAGGCCTCTCTCTCCTGTCTTTACTTTTCAGGCCATAGCACATCCTTTAGTATTTCCTGCAAAACAGGTCTCTCGGTTACAAACTCTTTCAGTTTCTGTTTATCTGAATATTCTAAACTCGCTCTCATTTTTGAAAGACCATCTTGCTGGATATAAGATTCTGGGCTGGAAGTTTTTCTCTTTCAGTATCTTAAATATATCATACCACTGTCTTCTTGCCTCCATGGTTTCTGGTGTGAAATCAGCATTTAATCTTATTGGGTATCTCTTATACATTATGCATTACTTTTCTCTTGATGCTCTCAGAATTCTCTGTCTTTGGCATATGACATTCTGATTAGTATGTGTCTTGGAGTTCACCTATTAGGATTTTTTTGAATGGGAGTACATTGTGCTTCTTGGACATGGATATCAATGTCCTTCCATAAGGTTGGGAAATATTCTACCATTACTTCTTCAAATATTCCTTTTGCTTCTTTTCCCTTCTCTTCTCTTCACGTGGGTTTGCACATCTCTTGCTGTCCCTTAGTTTCCTGAGACCTTGTTCAAGTTTTTTCAGTCTTTTCTTCATCTGTTCTTTTGTATGTTCACTTTCAGAGGCCATTTCTTCAAGCTCACCAATCCTTTCTTCTGCCTCCTGAAATCTGCTATTATATGATTCCAATATATTTTTAATTTTATTTATTGAATCTTTCATTCCCATAAGATCTGCTATTTTTCTATGTATGCTTTCAAATTCTTCTTTCTGTACATCCAATGACTTCTTAATATCCTTAATTTCTTTAGCCATCTCATTTAATTTATTAAGGAGATTTGTTTGAACATCTATGATTAGTTGTCTCAACTCCTTTATGTCATCTGGAGGCTTATCCTGTTCCTTTAACTGGGCCATATCTTCCTGTTTCTTGGTGTGGATTGTAATTTTTTTTGCTTCTATCTTGGCATCTGGCTTATTAGAGTATTTATTCTGGGTACAGTTTTACTCCTTAGTTTAGGGCTTTCTGTCTTCCCTTGCTGGTTGTGTAGTAGGAGCCAAGGATGTAGTTGGTGCTATAAGCTGTGGAGGCTCAAGCTATCCTCATTGTTCCAAGGACAAATGAAGCTTCTCCCAACTTTCTCCTTTGCCAGGGGTAGGGACTGAGTCAAAGCTGTGTGGAATAATCCAAATCATGTAGGCCCAGACTGTAGTTGTCCAGAGAGATTGATGAAGGTACACAACTCTTTCTCCCTTGCCTGGGGCAGGGATGGAGCTGCAGGTGTGGCCAGCAATCTATGCAGTGCAGGTCTGAGATGACTACAGTTGCCCTGGTAGACTTCTGATTATTCAGTCTGTGTCAGCTAAATGTACTTGCAATTACCTGCATAGGCTAGTGCAAGGCCTTTCATCTTCCTCCCTTCTAGAGGTGGAGCTAAATCCTAGGCCAAGGCTGCAGGTTAATATGGGTGAAAGAAACCAGCCTCTAACACCGCTGTGATTTTCAGAAGCCCAGCTTCCCCTCATGCTGGGGATGGAGTCAAAATGGCAGCTACTGGCCTCATTCTGACTTGGACAGGCTCAAACTTTAGCTGTTCTTATGGTTATACTTTAGTCAGCCGAATTTACTAATTAGTAGAGGAAATCAGTGGCCAACCGTCTCTTCCTCCCCTGTTTTTGGGAAATGGAGATTCCAATTGCTGTCACAGAATAGCCCCTGGGGTGGCTTGTGCTGCCAAAGTAGAATGAACACTGGCCTCCTTGGCATGGTCTGTAATTCCCAGAGAGGCGGGCACAGCTCTCCCCAGGTTCCTCCCTGCCCAAAGTGGGCCTGGATCTTACACTAGAGTGGCAATCTGATATAGATGGGAAAAAGCCGGTCCCTACCAGCACTGTGATTTTCCTTTAGCTCCAATTACCCTCATGTCAGGAACAGAGTTAAGATAGCATCCACTGACCTCTTTCTTATTTGGACAGATTCAAACTTTAACTGTTCTTAGGATTATACTTTATCTAACTGAATTTACTAATCAGTATCTGAAATTGGTGCCCATTTTGGGGAGTGGACTTTGCAATTCCAGCCATGGAACAGCTCCTGAGGTGGCTTGTGCCTCCAGTGGAAAATGGGTACAAGCCTCCTATGGCATGGAGTACTCTACTTATGAATCTTCTCTACAGATGGTCAGTCTCCTCCTTCAATTCCTTCAAGGATGTTGGAGGATGCATTTCTGGTCTCCTAGATCCCCCAAACAGTTGCTCTAGTTAGCTCTGGGTGATCACCTTTTGCCCTGTAGCAGGAGCTAATACTCAAAGCTCCTTACTTTGCTGCCATCTTGCTGGTTGTTTGGAAATTTACTTTTTAATTTAAAATTAATTTTTATGTCAGTGTTACATGTTAGTTAACAAGATAACTTCAATAACAATAAATCTGATTTAGTCAGCAGTTACACCCCCATTATTTTATTCATTCCTCAATCTTGTGGGATTTGGGGGCAATATCCACTCTGACTTCTTCAGCCTGAGAAGGATGTAGATATTGTGGGGGCAGAGGATTAGAATTCTCTTGCTTGCAGTTGAAGTCATGCCTTCTATTTGTGCTGGGGCTGGTCCATCATCATCATTTTCATAGTTTTCCAGGGGGCAGGCCTGAAGAACTGGAGAGTAGGAGATGACCACCTATCTGCTCAGTTTCAGGGCTCCACTGGCATAGGAACAATTCAAAGGCTTTAAGTCTCTGAGAAATATTCTTAACAAGTAAATTGAAACATATATGTTCAAATAAAACAAACTTAAGAATCATGATTAGGGATTTATACCTAAGTATATCTAAGTTATATTGGTGAAATAGCTTTTTGTATGGTCTCTATATTCTCAGATAGATCCTGGTGAAGGGGTATTGATTTCAGGTGACTGGGTGGCTTGCCTATGGTGTCACAGCATTCCTTGGGCCCTTAGAAGCAGTTTTGCTTGTGGCTTTGTTTATTGTGGCATTTTGTGGAGTCTGAATGAGAACTGCATGAATGTAACCTCTGGGATGAACTACAGACTCAATTTGAAATTTCTTAACCATAAAAGTATATAATATTTTCCCTGTTTGATCAAGGTGTGTCTTCAAATGCATTGAAGATTAACCCTTAGTATTAACAGATACTTTTTGAAGCTCATTTTATCAAGCAGCTCTGTTTTCCCAATCTCACTTTATAGTATACCACATTTCCACAAATGGTAGGTCTCTTTGAGAGCTCCCTGCTCTATTCATGGGGCCTATGTACATATGTCTTTACCAGTATAACTCTCTCTTAATCACTGTATCTTCTTAATAACTTGTTGCATCCCAGGACAATTCTTCTTGTCCTTCTTTTCAGCCATGTTCTCTTTTTTCCCTTTTTACTCATTCATATGAATTTTAGAATCAGCTTATCATGTTTCATAAAAAAATCACTGCTGGGATTTTTATTGCATTGTATCTATAGGTCAATTGAAGAAGTTACATCTTAATTTAAGACAGTAAACTCCCCTTTCTGTATCTTCTGATTGGTTCAAGTCTCTGTAAATGTCTCTAAAGTTTTATAATTTTTCCTTGAGGTTGTTTTTTTTTTTTTT
>JAQZBX010030376.1:0-26834 GCA_029593785.1 Cabassous unicinctus | reverse complement strand
TGCAGTGTTGATTTTTATTGGGATTGCATTAAATCTATAGATTAGTTTGGGTAGGATAGACATCTTGATGATGTTTAGTCTTCCTCTCCATGAACAGGGAATATTTTTCCATTTATTCAAGTCTTCTTTGATTTCCTTTAACAGTGTTGTGTAGTTTTCTGTATATAAGTCCTTTACATCTTTAGTTAAATTTATTCCTTTAGTTAAATTTATAAGAGCAGTCTTATCCTTGAACATCTTGATTCAAATCTCTGGTTATTTACACAGGATGCACACATATGCACTTACTGCCCCCTTTTTATATCATTCATCCCACTGGAAATTACCCAAACAGTGCCTGATTGTGAGGTCTGTGTGGATAGAGACCATGTCTGTCTCATTTACTCTCTCTCCAGCACTGTGCAGGTGGTTGGCACATAGTAGGTGTTCAATCAGTATTTGTTGGATTATTGAATGAATTGTTGTGTCATATGCAAAATCAATAATTATGGTCTGAAAAAGATCATTCTCATATCTAATTAATCTATATTAGCAATTCACAGCTCTGATTTATAAATGTTAAATGCATTTTTTAAAATGTCATTTTCTTTGTATAGTAATATGATCATGGTAGGAAAAAAATAATTTCACCTGATTTCTGACTATCCAGAGATAACTCATGTTAACATTTTGGTGTACTATCCTTGCAGACTTTTTTCCTTTACAATTATACATACATATTGTGTTATTTTTACCAATAAAATGAAATCTTACTATACATATCTTTTTTTTTAAATTATATATATAGTCTTTAAACATTTATTTTCTTAAATACTTTCAGCCTTTTTCCTCTTTTAATGACTTATTTATGCCATCAACTATTACACTGTATGATCATGCCATTAAAAAGATGTACCTTATATTCTTGAAAGTCTCTTGAGTTTGCCATAATTACTAAAAGCTAAGAAATTCCTAATTTACATAATTCAAATTTACCAGTCAGTTATTCTATCTCTATTTCATAATATACAAACCAGATATAGACTTGAAAGTGGAACATAAGCCTAGATTGTTTAGAGTGGTGATGGGTGCTAGAGAAGAAACATAAGTAAAACTTGGTGAAGTCATTGTCTTAAATAGTTCTTATAGTTCTATTTGATATTTCTTATGGAATATTGGCCCTCTTTCACTGAACAGATGACTTAAGATGGAAAATATTTGACAAACACAATTTCTTAGAGCCAGTCAATGGCTACCTTGTTTTTTCCCACAGGGTGCTATTCATATTCTTAAATCTATATACTGGTAATAGGAAATCCTAACATAAGCCACAGCTTAAAATCCTTCTCTCTAATACTTGTTGCCTTTTGTGAGTCCCAACTGATCAAATCAAATCCTGGTCTCCCTATCATGTGCAGCTATATTCTTCAAAACTAATTTTTGACATCTGTAAGTAATTGTATACTAACAGACTCTTTAAATAAGGTTTGGGGGAAAAACAGATTTTCAAAACTGAGTTTATGTTTCATGATGTCAGAGATTTAAAGGCAGGACAATAATATAGATGTCAATAAATTTGGGGGAAAATGTGCACTTACATTATTTATCTTTCAAAGAGAGAGTGGTGTTAGACCGTAAATGAATTTCTTCCACAGTAATAGGTCTTAACCTTCCTACTTATATTTATTCTAGAAATTTTCATTTGAAATACAATAATATCTTGAAGGAATTTGACCATCTGACATAGATACTTAAATGCAGCTGTTTTAGCATTATTTGTGTAGCACCTAAGAATTCTTCTGCATTGTAAGAAGGCCAACTCTTTGTATGAAACAAAGAGAAAAAAGTCTGGTACTTGACTTTGCAAAAGGTTATTAGAGATTTACTGCCAAAAGTGCTGACTGTTTCCTTAAGACCCTCCTAACTTCAAGGTCCTATCTGAAGGAGCTAGATCTGATTTAGTAGTGTTAGTTTACAGCGGATACAGTTTACATAATTAATTAGTTACAAATCTTTCTAATATCTAGATTTATCTCCTTGGAGGAAACAATGGGATGGATGCTACATCAAGACTAGACTTATACCCTGAAAATAATTTTAACATAGGAGTAGAAAGAATTATTAATGCTGCATCAATTATCTTAATTTTTGAATCTTTGAAAAGTCCTGGCTGAACAGTATTTTAGTGTTTCATTTTTCAAATTGTCCTTGCTTAGGAAAAAACTAGGTGCATCTTAAAAAAGAAAGACCGTAACCCAGAGTTACAAGGTTAATTAAATCAGAAAAACAATTTAATTCTATAACAGTAAAATTGTCTTCTCAGGAAGCAACCATCAATATAATATCCACATTAGCTTCCTGTTGATGCAGAAATTATTGTAACAGTGCCAACTTTTTACCAGCCCTCTTATAATCTTCACACTGCAGCTCTGCTCTTATCACAGCTTGTGGAATTAGACAGGAAATTTAGCCCTAGAATAAGGAAGTTTTTCCTATATAGCTGAACCTTTGTCAGTATTAGAATATATATTACATTTATGGCATTAGATCTACAGATTTCAAGGAGAGATTTCCATGATATCCCATTCTTCTTTTTAAAGCTCTTTTAGTAAAAGAAATCATAAATTGTCTTTCAGTTGGCAAGTTCATTGGTATAATAAATATTTTCTAATTAAAATAAACATATAGACCAAAACCTGTTGTAGAATTCAGCATTGTATTTATTAATGTATTTACCGTTGTTTAATGTTTCCTAATTTGTATTTTGTATTGTTTAATCTTTCCTAAATTTATTTTTTGTTTACCATGGCTTTATCTCAAATAAAATGCAAGGAGTTGATAAGATTTAATTTTGAGGTTTTTTTCTTATCCTTTTAAAAGGGTGTATATTGTTTTGAATTTGGACATTTGTTAACATTTCTTTTGTGTTTTTAGCTTACAAATTTGGAGAGGAAGTGGCAACACCATGAGCAAAATAACTTTGTGATGAAAGAATGTATCCTTTAAAAAGCTGAAAATGAACTTGACTGAGTAATTTTTTTTGCTAGGAATTTCTTTACTCAAATGAAACTTAATTCAACACATTTCAAATACATACTAATATGTACAAAACACTGCTACACTATGTGGAGAATTAATAAGATATAGTTTCCACTCTGCAAGTGTGAGCATCCTATATATATTGTATGTGTGTGTGCATGCACACACACACCAAAATAACTAATAGAAAGCAGATTTTGGGAAGCGTTAAGAAAGCGTTAAGAAAAAGCGTTAAGAAAAAAAATTTTTTTTAGGAGGTACCAGGGATTGAACCTGGGACCTTGTACATGGGAAGAAGGCGCTCAGCCACTGAGCTACACCCACTTCCCAAGAGAGAGATCTAATTTTAAATGTTGACTCTGCCACTTAAAAGCTTTGGGCTTTGGTCAATGTATTTAATCTTCTTGATCCTCAATTTTATCATCTCTAAAATACAGTTAATATTTTCTTCTTATAGTGTTGTTGGGAGAATTATATATATATTTGTTTAAAATGATGTAGCTTGGCTATCTAGGCAGCAAAGGGAAATAAACCAAATTGGGTTAAGATAATTTTGAACTTTAAGCTTACCCCTGTTTCAGCCAATTCAATTTCATCTTAGTTCTACAAAGATGGTAGGTATGTCCCCTCTCCTTGCTTATCTTTTTGTGTGATCATAGGAGGTAGCAACTGCTGAGGACATGTATTGTGGAGTTGTTTGAAACATTTTCCCTAAAACTGTTTCTCATTCCCTTCTTTGTCCCATTCAAGGACATCTCATTTGGAGAACTAGATCCTGACTCAGTGGTAGCATAGCTTCTTTAGGGTGCTGCTGAACTGTAGCTCAGAAGTAGCATGGACTTCAGCTTACCTCCAGATAAAATGCTTTGGGGATTCTATTCCCAGTGGTAGTGAAACTTGGTTTAAAAACAGAAGACTCACAGTCACAATTTGCTGAAGTCCAGTACCCTTCTGAACATTAGATTGTTCTAAGACCAGTATTGAATTGAGATGCATAATGTACTAAATATAAAAAAATTTTATGCTGTAGGTAAACATTTTGAAACAAGTTTTGCTTGGTCTTTTAGGTTTCAATTGATAAATAATCTGTTAAAATATATTGGGTTGTTTTTTTTATTTTAATTGTACTATTTCTGTACCATCTTCAGTTTACAATAGGAAAAATACCAGTATGATTTGGTTCCTTTTGGATCCATAATTAGATTAATATCTTTATTGACAGTGTTTTCCCTTAACTCATGTAATTAGTTATAGCAACCAAGAGTCAAGAAAGTGATTACCGGCCAGTTATGAAGAATGTGTCCAAGCAGATTGCAGAATACAATAAAACCATTGTGGATGCTCTGCATAGCACTAGAAACTGAATGTAAATCAACTGCAAGTCTCTCTAGAAGTAGCTTCTTGCTACTAAGATTTGTTCAAAATGACTGAAAAAAGTAGTTTTCCCTTGAAAACTTTGCTTAAAATTTCTTAATGCTATAATTGTTTTGGCCTTATAATTTTTAAAGTGATGTTTTTAGTATAATAGTTCATTAAAAAGTTTGCTTATAAAAAAGTATCATCTCCTTTTCCTTTTATGACATTTGCATTTTTTTTGTAGGGTTAATAAAAATGTCTGAAAAAACTAGGAGATAAAGTGACCATTGAGAGGTAATTTAGCTGGTATAATCCATGTATGGCAGCAGATTAGATCATCCATTTCTCTCTCAGCTCTAGGAGGAAACCTGGAGTGTGGTTCTGATTTAGCACTTATATCAGCCTTGTCAACTTTTACATCTATTCTTAGAAGAAAGATGTTTAGCTTTGAGGCTTACTTCTCAAATAGGGTGTATTTGATGTGTTTTAGGGCATATAAAGCCACAAATAAATAGATGACACATACTCTTTATATGAGTTATCTCTAAAGATTTGAAATTAAAAGATTTTAATCTTTGCCTTCTAAAAGATTTTGTCACATATATGTATCAGGAAAAACATGAGGTTTAAAAAATGCTACACTTATGGTGAGCTGTTTGGACTATGGTAACTGCTGTTCATTCCCACTCTGGAGTCTGCATTCATTCTCTTACACTGTTAGGAGGACTTAATTAAATCAATTTATAAGCATTACACAGAATGTTTGAAAGGAAAAGCTACAAGTGGTAGAATTGTATAGTGTTTATCCAGCATTGTTGAGGGGAGAGAAGCATAGAATCTGGGAAACATTATAGTAACAAGATACATTGTCCCTTGTGGGGCAGGGATGAGTCATCTTGGCCAGCATAAAATATTCTTTAAAACTTATCTCCTTTTACTCTGATCTCATGTTCACCAAGTAACTCTAATGCTACATCTCAGTATTCTTGAAAAACAAGCATATTGATTTCTTTTAAAAATTAAAAAAAAAAATTTAATTTGCCTACTATAAAATTCACCAGAGCATTCTGTTTCTTAAAGTAAATATTTCTCACTGTAAATAATTTACCTTGAGTCTGTGTGAGTTTAGATAAAGGTGGACTATGGATTACTAATGTGGCTGATGACCTTCCTGAAATGTGTTCCTCGGATCCTGAGTTCCTCAAGGAAACCTATTAAGTTATTAATAGGTATGATAACACCAAAGGATTCGTGTTCAAGTAAGTTTAGAAACACTGTTTGAAACAACGATCAATTGTTTTCTTTCTGTTTGACTGCTCAGAGCCCTTAATTTGCTAATGAGCAATAAGCTCAAGAGGAATATCTACTGTAAAGCATTTCCCAAACATATTTGTCCACAGAACCCTTACTTTCACATAGAATAGGTCACACAAGATTTGTGTTCTGAGAAATAAGTCTTATACCAAATATCTTTTATGGACTAAAATAATGTCATCTTCTCAAATCTATTGCATGGCTATTTGGCCTTCTCCAGGTGATGCCTGAATGTGTCCTTTTCTAGTTACTACAGGTTTCTTTTACTATGGTTATGTGTTGTCCTTTGGAAATTGGAAGGAGAAATATTTATCACATGTAAATGCTGCAAGAAAAATAGTATTTTTAGCTTTACTCTTTTGGGGGTTAAAGAGAATGAAATCTAAACTTTAGTAGAAATAAGTAATGGATTTTGATGACAGTTGGCCTAGCCCTTTGTTCATTCATAAGTGTCACTGTAATTTGGTGATTAGGAGACTTTTTCAGTGAATACCTGTTGGAAAATGTTCCTCTTCTATACAGTAACAACCACAGATATGAGTGAGCATTTGACTTAGCTAGAGAATTTACCCTTCTAGTCTCTTAGTCACACTGATTCTACTCAGCTACTTCCAAGGAGGAAAGGAATCTGGGAAATATATTTGTGGGCAGGTAATCTTTGTTTCTGCCATTTCAAAGAGAAGGCAAATGCCTCTATGTTTTCCTTCATTTTTCCTATTTCTATTTAAGTGTTCTAGTCCTTTTATTGTACTCTTTCAAACTAGTTACCAAATAATAATTTTTTAATATTAATAATAAGGGTTTTTTCTGAGTGGTGGGATTGTGGGTGATTTTAATCTTCTTGTGCTTTTTGGTATTTACAAAATTGTCTATGATATGTATACATATGATACTTAGAAATGTAATACAAATTCTAGTGAGTCTTATATGTAGCTAATACTTTAACTTGTGGAAAGGATATATGGTAGTAATACAACTCAGAAGCCATTGGCTCTTAACTAGAACTGAATCCAGAAAGACAGTAAGAGGAAGATTAACTTATCCATTAAATGCATGTTTGTCTTATGACAATGGGGAGTTTGGCAGGAAAAAACAAAGCAAAACATTGACAATTTCTTCTTTTAAAAAAAAAATAAAAAGCAAGGTTTCCAACTTCCGTTCTAAATTACTCATATATAATATTTGGGGAATATAACTAAGCAGGATTTCTTTCAACTAGAATGTGTTATCTGAGGGAAATTCTCCCTATTGTGTCTTCCTTCCTCTCGGAGCCTTTTATCAAATCCAGCAAGAATATTCTCTTTGCTGCAATAGAACTAGTGGCTAATATCTACATGAACCGGCTCTTCCTCAGTCAGTCGCATCGCTCAGTGAGTTCCATTCGTGTTAAAACAACAACTTGTAAGTCATGTGGAAAGGAGCTGCAGACTGAACAAACACGCTGAGTAGTTTTACTAGTAAAGATCAACATTGGAAAGTTAGAAGGTCTTTGTTTTTCCTCTCCATATCCTTTATCAATAAATAAACATGAGTTCTTGATACTCATTTTCATTAACTGGGGAGTCCCTGCTTTGGACCGTACTCTGGTCTCATGTTAAGATACAAAATTCAGTGACAGGATTAGAGTGTGGAGTAAAGCCATTCACATTAGAGATGAAAGGCTCGTTAGTAAACCCAGGGGTGCTTGTCCCTTGCCCACTATCTCCTTTGCTCTTTCCTTGTGCTATAAATTATAATGTTTAGATTTCAAGTAAGAAATCAAGAATGGACCACTAGAGAATTATAGTAATCTATTTTTAAATGATGTATCTTTCATTTTTATGTACCTTTTTAAATAAAAGTAGGTGTTTCTTAAAAGAACAGATCCATAGTTTGAGAACTGAAATTGAACATCTTTTGAAAAGATACTTTTTAAAACAAAAGTAGAAAATTTAGAAAAGACATAAACAAAATGAAGAAAATAAATTGCCTATTATCTCACCAGTTTCTTTTGAGGTCCATCTATATATCTATCACACATTTCTGCTTTATTTGTATATTTATGTCTTTTTAATAAAATTAAAATCATATTTTAAGCTTGCTTTTGCTATTTATAATTTTGCATATACTTTTCAACATCATTTTATATTCTTGTACAACAGTTTGTTTAATCGCTACATATCGTTCCCTTATAAAATACTTTTTAAAAACAAATCCCATATTGTTGCATGAGCTTTATAGTGTAGGGGTTCAATGTAAGCTTTGGATCAGAGAGCTGTGGATTTGAATCCCATCTCTACCACTAATTTGTTATATGACCTTGGGAAGTTACTTAGTCTCTAAGTTTCTGTTTCTTCATCTGTAAAATGAAATAATACATAATTTATAAGGTTGAGTCAATATGTACATGGACTCTAAGGCTTTCAACACATATTGCTCTTGGAAAGGTGGCATGATTAACAGTTTGCAAGAGTGCTGGTATCGAGGTTGACAAGTACTACTTTGTTTTAATTTTGTTTTTTAATAAACCAAACTCAGTATTTTTTGAAACTTTTATTGTATTTTAACTAAGAATATTTAGGTTGTTTCATACTCAAAAGATAAAACAAAAATCTGCCTTTTTTTTTTTTTTTTGAGGATTGAACCAGGACCTCATATGTGGGAAGCCAGCAGCTCTCAACCACTGAGCCACATCCACTCCCCAAAAAATCTGACTTTTTAAAATTCCATTTTTAAAATGTCTATTATAGCTTTAGAATAAGCAATGAAACATAAAGTTTAATCCTAATTTTTAGAAAATATTAGATTATACTGTGCTGCCTCTCATAATGTATTGTGAATTGCTGCTCTGAAAATCTGACAGTATTGCCTTAAGAGGAATAGGAATAACCTATTTGGTAACCAAGGCTATTCCACTTGGTCATTTTCTCTGTCCTCCTCCAACTCAGAGTGATTTACACATAAAGGAGAAGTTGTGTCACAGGAGGGAAAATAACACCCATGGGAGAGTCCAGTATACAAGAGCATTTGGAGGAAATGTGAGTCAGAAATTGAGTGTTATACCTAAAAGAGGTTCAGACACACTGAATAAGCCTTTTACAATGGAAATATAAAAACTGAAATGAAGTTTTCAAAATTTTAGTTTCTGTTCTATTTCAAAAGCTTGTTGTAAAACAGTATTCTTACAACCTGGTAATACCAAGGAAGAAAGGCAGATTAATCAGTTGAAATTACATTTGGTTTAGGGTCTAGAAAGAACTATTACTGAACTAGCCATTTAAGATTAGAAGACAATAGCTGAGCTAACTAACCAAACTGAAATATTATCTCACTTTCTGTGTTCATTTTCAGCATATAAACTCTGTTAGAGGAAATGCAGACTGACATGAAGGTGAAAATATTTGATACAATTCATAAGCTCAACTTGAATTGTTTAATCAAAGGAAAATATTCATTTTTAAAAATCTCAGTCCTTAGTTAGCTTCTTGTAAAAATGAACTTTCCCTTAGTTTACTGCAGGGGTGGGAGTTGGTTGCTTTAGAGGTTGACCAGCCCCACCCCTATCCCCCACTGCCAAGGACAAAGCAGGGACCTTGTGTCTCAGGATTAGGGGAAATGGTTAAGAAGGAGAGGAAAAGAAAATTGCTTTTCCAGCTTCTCTAACTTCCCATGTAGCCTGCAGAGAAAAGCAAGCATCCCTTGGGAGGAAATAACAAAAGTGCCAAACAGTAGATGGATGGATGAAGCCTGCATCCCTGCAGTGTACTGGAGCGTTTGTCTGTATGTCACACAGGCTCTTGTCCCTTGCTCATGGTGGTTATCAGAAGGCCAGATGAACATTTACTACAAATTGGCCTTACCCTCCTGGAGGCCTCTGCCCTTGAAGCTCTTCTTGGCTCAGTTTCTTTTCCTGCCAGAATTATCAAAATCAGAGAAGGGGGGTCTGATGAGCTGTAAAAGTCTGGTTACCTTATTCCCTTTTCCTAAACCACAAGACATACTTGAGGTGGCCAGGTAGATCTTAAGAGCTGTTCACAGGTGACCTTAAGAGACAGCTTATTGAAGGGAATGTTGCACAATAAAAGATAAGCAAGATGCTTTTACAAAACCACTCATTACTGTATCATCTCTAAGGTGTCCCTACCTTAGCCAAAAAATTTAAAAGCCTCCAGAATAAAATAAAGATTGAGTTTTCTGCTAATACCTTTTCATTGAGCATAGATTGTATTTCTAATAACAGGTTTGCCTTGCCACACACTTACTTACCATGCAGATTTTTAAAAATAAATTGTACTCTTAACTACAGTCCATTATTCCCAACTGGGTTCACTGTGTTGTAAAGTCCTATGTTTTATCTTTTAATTTTCATTCTAATAACATATATGACCTAAAACTTCCACTTTTAACTATATTCGTACATACAATTCAGTGCAGTTAATTACACTCACACTGTTGTGCTACCACCATTAATTTCCAAAACTTTACAGTCAACCCAAACAGAAATTCTGTACAAATTAAGCATTAAATTCTCCATACCCTACCCCCAACCCAGCCCCTGTTAACCTATATTCTAGATTCTGACTGTGAGTTTACATATTCTAATTATTTCACATCAGTGAGATCATGCACTATTTGTCCTTTTGTGTCTGGCTTATTTCACTCAATGTCTTAATTCACCCATGTTGTTGCATAAACCAGAACTTCATTCCTTTTTTAATGCTGAATAATATTCCATCATATGCATATATGACACTTTGTGTATCCATTTGTTGGTTGATGAACTCTTGGGTTGCTTCTCTCTTTTGGCAATTGTGAATAATGCTGCTATCAACATCAGTGTGCAAATATCTGTTCAAGTCCCACTTTAAATTGGGGGTATGTACCTAGTAGAGGGATTGCCAGGTGTTTTAGTCTGCTAGGCTGCTGAAATCAATTTACCAGAAATGGGTTGGCTTTTACAATGGGGGTTTATTAGCTTACAAGCTTATAGTTACAAGGCTGAGAAAAATGTCCAAATCAAGGCATTATCAATTATCAGGCAATGTTTTCTCTCCAAAGATGGCTGGTGGCAATCCTGGATTCCTCTGTCACATGGCAAGGCACATGGTAGCATATGCTGGTCTCTCCTCTTCTGGGTTTTGTTGCTTCAGCTTCCTGCTTCCACTGCTTTCTCTCTCAGCTTCTGTGGCTTTCTCTCTTCTTTCTCTGAATTACATTCTCTTATAAAGGACTCCAGTAGAAGGATTAAAACCCACCTTGGGCCATACCTTAACTGAAGTAACCTAATCAAAAGGCCCTATTTACAATAGGTTTACACCCACAGGAATGGATTGGCTTTAAGAACATGATATTCTGGGGTCCATATAGCTTCAAACCATTAAACTCCACCCTCTGGACCTCAAAAAAGACATGTTCTTTCCATGTGCAAAATTCATTCATCCCATCAGAATATCCTAAAGCCATAAATTTTAGTAACAATGCTAAGTATAAAGTCTTATCAAAATCAGTTAAAGGTGTGGTCTGTCCTGGGGCACAATTCCCCTTGGGCTGTGGACCTGTGAGACACAGAGAACAAGTTAACTGCTTCTAATATGCAATGGAGGGACAGTCATGGGATAAAAATGCCCATTCCCATAGGGAGAAATTAGAAGAAAAACAGGGATCAAGTGTACCAAACAATTCCAAAACCCTGTGGGCATACTCCATTAGATTTCAAGGTCTAAGAGTCATCTTTAGAATGATGTTTTGTCCTCCAGGCATGAAGGAACCACAGCCCCACCCTTTCCAAGTGCTTGTGCAGTAGCCCTGCTCTCCCTAAATGCTGGGATGAAGGCTCCAGCATCTTCAGGCATTGGGGTGACAGTCAAGATCTCTGTTCCACCCTCTTCAAGCATCAGGATAGCAGCCAGACTCTAGGCTCCATCCTCATCAAGGATAGGGGTAGTGGCTGGACTCTAGGCTCCAACTTCATCAAACATTGGGGTGGCATCCAGCCTCTCTACAATCCCCCAGGCATCTAAGAAACCTGGGGTGGTAACACTCTTCCTAAACAATGGGGTGAAAAGCCCAGGTCTCCAAGCTCCAGGGCACTCACCCTTTCCACATACAAGGGTGGGTCTGCTCTCTTAGCCTGAGAAGATGGCTTCAGTCCAGACCTCAGCTTCCGTGGTTCAGCCTTTGAAGTCATTTTTCCTTCAATCAGTCTCTTTCCTGTCCCTTTTAGTCTAGGCTGGCAGTGGTTCTGTTCATACAGATCTTACAGAAAACTTGTTGGTTTCATATGTAGTACCCAGGGGTCCAAGCCATAAGACAATAGGACTTTCCACAAATCCTTTCTGGATAACTGCATTTCCAATCCTGACTTGCCCTGAAATGGGTGACTGGTTCCATGTTCAGTTAAATCCTCACCTGGGGCATTATTCTCTGGGGACTCGCTTTCTTGAAGTTCAGAATTTTCCAAACCATCAGTTTCTGTTTGTGTGTGTTGTATGTGTGTGTGTGTGCGCACCCAGGACAGTTCTCAGCTTATCCCTTTCCTCTCGCATTTTACTATAAGCTTCAAGAAGAAGCCAGACCACATGTTCCACATTTAGTTTGGAAATCTCCTCAGCTAAATATCCACTCGTCGCATTCAAATTCTGCCTTCCATCTGATATCAGGACTCAATATTGCCAAATTCTCTGTCACTTTAAAACAAGGATAACCTTTCTTCCAGTTTGCAATGACACATTCATTATTTCTAAGTCCTCATCAGAAGTACCATTAGCATCCATATTTCTACCAACAGTCTCTTCACAGCAATCGAGGCCTTTTCTATCAACCACCTCACAATTCTTCCCACATCTACTCATTAGCCATTTACAAAGCCTTTTAAAAAAAAACAGTTTTGGTATTTGCAGTATTAGCACCCCACTCTTCTGGTACCAAAATCTGTTTTAGTCTGCTAGGCTGCCAAAAGCAATTTACTAGAAATGGGTTGGCTTTTACAAAGGCGATTTGTTAGCTTCAAGCTTACAGTTTCAAGGCTGAAGTAATGTCCAAACCAAGGCATCATCGGGTGATGATTTCTCCCTGAAGACCAGCTGCTGGCAATCCTGGACTCCTCTGTCACATGGCAAGGCACATGCAGTGTCTGCTGCTCTCCCTTCTCCTCTGGATTTTGTTGCTTCAAGCAAGAAAGCTTCTTGCTTCCATGGCTTGCTTTCTTCTCTCTCTGAATTACATTCTCTTATAAAGGACTCCAGTAAGATGATTAAGACCCATCTTGGGCCACACCTTAACTGAAGTAACCTAATCAAAAGGCCCTATTTACAGTAGGTTTACACCCACAGGAATGGATTGGCTTTTTTTTTTTTTTTTTTTTTTAATGAGGTACCAGAGATTGAACCCAGGACCTCATACATGCAAAGCAGGCATTCAACCACTTTAGCTCCATCCACTCCCCTGGATTAGCCATTAAGTACATGATTTTCTGGAGTCCATACAGCTTCAAACCATTATACCAGGTCATATGGTAATTCTATACTTAGCTTTCTGAAGAACTGCCAAACTGGCTTCCACATTTACGTTTCCACCAGCAATGAATGAGTGCTCCTGTTTCTCCAGTTTCTTTCCAACACTTCAAATTTTCTGGTTTTTTTGTTTTTTTTTTTAAATAGTAGCCATTCTGGTGAGTGTGAAATGTTATCTCATTTTGGTTTTGATTTGCAATTCCCTAATAGCTAGTGACATTGAACATCTTTTCATGTGCTCTTTAGCCGTTTGTATATCCTCTTTGGAGAAATGTCTATTAAAGTCTTGCCCCCTTTTTAATTGGGTTGTTTGGCTTTTTATTGTTGAGTTGTAGGATTTCTTTATATATTCTGGATATTAAACCCTTATCAGACATGTGGTTTCCAGTATTTTCTCCCATTGAGTAGGTTGTCTTTTCTCTTTTGTGGTAAAGTCCTTTGATGCACAAAAGTTTTTAATTTTGAAGAAACACCATTTATCTATTTTTTCTTTTGTTGCTTGTGCTTTGGGTGTAAAGTCTAAGAAACATTGCCTAATTCAAGATCCTGAAAATGCTTCTCTACATTTTCTTCTAGAAGTTTTATATTCCTGGTTCTTATATTTAGGTCTTTGACCCATTTTGAGTTAATTCTTGTTTATGGTGTGAGATAGGGGTCCTCCTTCATCCTTTTGGATATGCATATAGGGTTCTTCCAGCACCATTTGTTGAAGAGACTATTCTTTCCTAATTGAGTAGACTTGGCAACCTTGTCAAAAATCAATTGACTGAAGTTGACAGTCTCCTTCTGAACTCCCAATTTGATTCCACTTGTCTATACAATTATCCTTGTGCCAATACCATGCTGTTTTAACCACTGTAGCTTTTAATAAGCTTTATTTTTTAAACAATTTATTGAAGTATATCATTTATACATGAACATACCAAAATAATAAGTGTTCAGTAAACATTGTGAACTTAAAAAACAAACATGCATAACATTATACAGGGCTCGCATATATCACCCCACCACAAATACTTTGCATTGCTGTGAAACGTTTGTTAACAAAATATGAAAGAGCATTGTCAAAATATTACTACTAACTATAGTCCATATCTTACTCCCCTATACTTTTTTTTTTAAGGATTTATTTATTTACTTATATCCATTCCCCCCCGCTTTTTGCTGTTTTTGTGTCCATTTGCTGGGCAACTCTCTGTGTCCGTTTCCTGCCCTCCCTTCTCATTCTTCTCCTCCTATCTTCACTGGGATTCAATCCTTAGAACCTCCGATGTGAGAGAGAGGCATCCTACCACCTGCAACACCTTAGTTCCTGGTTTTTTGGAGTGTCTCGTCTTGGCTCTCCCTGTGTCACTCTCCCGTTACGCTCATGGGGACTGGCGGCACACCCGCTCGTGGGGCCTGGCAGAGCCTGGGGGGCTCACCCACTTGCAGGGCCTGACGGCGCACCCGCTCACGGGGTCTGGCGGTCCATGCACCTTCTTTGTTTTTATTTTTTTAATTTTTACTGGGAGGTCCTGAGGATCGAACCCAGGTCCCTCCATATGGGAGATGGACACCCAACAATTTGAGCCACAACCATCCCCCTGCTATATCTCTTAAGGTTGACCAAAGAAACCTAGAGTTACAGTCATTTCCCATATAGGATGGTCATATACTAAATCAGGCTTAGTTTATCACCAGCATTCTAAAAACCAGACCTAGGGAGAAAAACTAGGTCTGGAGACACATGCATGGTTTCTAATATAGCGAATGTTTAGCCTACCCTGATTATCACAAAATCAGGACAGCGAGAATATTTGCATTTTAATAAGCTTTAAATTTAGGAAGTGTGAGTCCTCCAACTTCATTTTTATTTTTCAAGGTGTTTTTGGCCATTCAGGGTCCCTTACCATTCCAAATAAATTTGATAATTAACTTTTCCATTTCTGCAAGAAAGCTGTTGGAATTTTTTTTAATTTATTGATCTATATCACTCATACATAAACATATATAAACAATAAGTGTATAGTAATAGTTGTAAACTTACAAAACAAACATACATAACATCATACAGGCTCTCGTGCCTCACCCTACCACCAATATCTTGCATTGTGTGAAACATATTTAACTAATGATTAAAGAGCATCCTCAAAATATTACTACTAACCAAAATATTTTCCCCCAACCCACCGTATTATTATTATTTATATCATTTATACTTGAGCATACATAAACAATAAATGTATAGTAAAAATTGTGAACTTACAAAGCAAAGTTTCATAACATCATACAGGGGTCCCATACATCAACCCTCCACCACACCTTGCATTGTCGTGAGACATTTGTTCAAATTATGAAAGAATATTGCCAAAATCTTACTACTAATTATAGTCCTTATCTTACATTTGGTGTATTTTTCCCCCATCCCACCCTATTATTATTTTTTAAATATGTTTTTATGACAAAAGTTGTAAACTTACAAAACAATCATACACATGTGCAGAATTCCCAAACAACATCCCTCTATTAACACACCACACCATGGTGGAACATTTGTTACAGATTATGAGATAATATCATCCGATTATTACCAGTTCCATAGCATACATTTGGCACTCATTTTCCATACTCCCCCATTATCAACACAGTGCATCTTTGGCATAGATGCAAGAATATTACATTATAACTGTTAACCACACTCCATAGGTCACTCCAGTTGTATTTTTCCCATGCTTCTCCACATTCCCACCACACTGCAATAATGATGTACACCTGCTCTAGCTCACAAAGGACACTCTTGCATCTGTACCATCAAACACTATTCTCATCCACCTCTGGGTTTACTGTGCAATTCAGTCCCTGTTTTATTCTCTAGCTTTCTGTCAATTGGCATTTACATCCCTAGACTAACATTTTCAGCCACATCCCCATTTATAAACCAGCTGTTACTCACTATAATGTGTTACCATCAACTCTGTACATTTCCACACTTTTACAGTAAAGCTAATTAAAACTTCTACATACATTAAATATCAGTAATCCATCTCAGTCCTCCTCATCTCTTTTAAGAATCCACCACCTACCACCAGGTCTTAAAGATATTTTCCTACATTTTCTTCTAGAAGCTTTATGGTTCTTGCTTTTATATTTAGGTTTTTGACTCATTTTGAGTTAATTTTTGTATACAGGTCCTCTTTCCTTCTTTTGCTATGGATATCAAATTTTCTCCACACCATTTGTTGAATGGACTGTTCTGCCTGAGCTGGTGGGTTTGACAGCTAGTCAAAAATCACTTGACCATAGATGTGAGGGTCTGTTTTTTTTACCATACGTTCTGTTCCATTGGTCTATGTGTCTGTCTTTATGCCAGTACCATGCTGTTTTTACCACTGTCGCTAGGTAATACAACTTAAAGTCTGGAGATGAGAGTCCTCCAACTTCGCTTTTCCTTTTTAAGATGTTTCTGGCTATTCAGGACCCCTTACCCTTCCAAACAAATTTGGCAATCAAGTTTTCCATTTATTTTAAAAAATGCTGGTGGAGTTTTTATCAGGATTGCATTGAATCTGTAAATCAATTTGAGTAGAATTGACATCTTAATGATATTTAGTCTTTCAATCCATGAGCATGGAATGTTCTTCCAATTATTTAGGTCTTTTTAAAATTTCTTTTAACAATGAGTTGTAGTTTTCTGAATACAAGTGCTTTACATCGTTGGTTAAGTTTATTCCTGAATATTTGGGTTTTATCTGTCATATTTTATTTTCACCACTCTTTTGACACTTTTAGTTACTTTTATTGATAGAATCTTCATTTCTAGACTCTCTTCTAGACCTCTCTCTCCTGTCTTTTCTTTTCAGGCTGTAGCATACCCTTTAGTATTTTCTGCAAAGCAGGTCTCTTGGTTACAAACTCTCTCAGTTTCTGTTTATCTGTGAATATTCCAAACTTGCCTTCATTTTTGAAAGACAGTCTTGCCAGATATAAAATTCTTGGCTGGAAGTTTTTCTCTTGCAGTATCTTAAATATATCATACCACCCTCTTCTTGCCTCCATGGTTTCTGATGAGAGATCGGCACTTAATCTTATTGGGTATCCCTTATATGTTATGCATTGCTTTTCTCTTGCTGCTCTCAGAATTCTCTCTTTGTCTTTGGCATTTAACATTCTGATTAGTATGTGTCTCAGAGTTGGTCTATTCAGATTTTTTCGGATGGGAGTATGTTGTGCTTCTTGGACATGGATATCTATGTCCTTCAATAGGGTTGGGAAATTTTCTACCATTATTTCTTCAAATATTCTTTCTGCCCCTTTCCCTTCTCTTCTCCTTCTGGGACACCCATGACACGTATGTTTGCACATCTCTTGTTATCCTTTAGTTCCTTGAGACCTTATTCAAGTTTTTCCAATCTTTTCTTCATCTGTTCTTTTGTATGTTCACTTTCAGAGGCCATTTCTTCAAGCTCACCAATCCTTTCTTCTGCCTCCTCAAATCTGATATTATATGATTCCAGTGTATTTTTTATTTCATTTATTGCACTTTTAATTCCCATAAGATCTGCTATTTTTCTATGTATGCTTTCAAATTCTTCTTTGTGCTCATCCAATGTCTTCTTAATATCCTTAATTTCTTTGGCCATCTCATTGAATTTATTAAGGAGATTTGTTTGAACATCCATGATTAGTTGTCTCAACTTCTTTATGTCATCTGTTGGCTTATCTTGTTCCTTTAACTGAGCCATATCTTTCTGTTTCTTGGTGTAGATTGTAATTTTTTGTTGGTGTCTTGGCATCTGGCTTACTAGAGTATTTATTCTGGGTGCAGTTTTTCTCTTTAGTTTAGGGCTTCCTGCCATTTCTCCCTTGCTGGTTGTGTAGTAGGAGCCAAGGATGTAGTTGGTGCTATAAGCTGTGGAGGCTCAAGCTACCTTCATTGCCCCAAGGACCAATGAAGCTTCTCCCCACTTTCTCCTTTGCCAGGGATAGGGACAGAGCCACAGTTGTGTGGAATAATCCAAGTCATGCAGGCCTAGACTGTAGTTGCCCAGAGAGACTGATGAAGTTTCATGTCCCTTTCTCCCCTGCCTGGGGCAGGGATGGAGCTGCAGGTGTGGGCAGCAACCTAGGAAGTGGAGGTCCAAGATGACCACAGTTGCCCCGGTAGACTTCCGATTATTCAGTCTGTGCCAGCTAAATGTACCTTCAGTTACGTGGATGGATAGGCTGGTGCAGGGCGCATCAGCTTCCTCCCTGCTAGAGGTGGGGCTGAAGCCTAGGCTAGGGCTGCAGGCCAATCTCGGTGAAAGAAACCAGTCTCTACCACCACTGTCATTTTCAGTCAGCCTGGCTTCTCCTCATGCTGGGGGTGGAGTCAAATTGGCGGCTAACGGCCTCCTTCTGACTTGGACAGGCTCAAGCTTTAGCTGTTCTTAGGATTATTGACTAATCAGTAACTGAAATCGGTGGCCAACCGTGTCTTCCTCCCCTGTTATTGAGAAATACAGCTTCCAATTCCTGCCACACAATAGCTCCTGGGACGGCTTGTGCTGCCAAAGTAGGATGATCCCCGGCGTCTGTGGCGTGGCCTGTAATTTCCCGGAGAGGCTGGCGCAGCTCCCCCCAGCTTCCTCCCTGCCTGAGGTGGGCCTGGGGCTTATGCTACAGTGGCAGTCTGATCTAGATGGAAAAAAGCCGGTCCCCACCAGCACTGTGATTTTCAGTCAGCCCCGCTTCCCTTCATGTCAGGCGCGGAGTTAAGATGGCGCCCACCGACCTCTTTCTTACTTGGACAGTTTCAAACTTTAGCTGTTCTTAGGATTATACTTTAGCCTGCTGAATTTACTAATCAGTAGCTGAAGTTGGTGCCCAACCTTCTCTTCCTCCCCCTTTTTGGGAAGTGGAGCTTCCAATTCCAGCCGCGGAACAGCTCCCCAGCCAGCTTGTGTGCTCTACTTACGAATCTTCTCTGCAGATGGGCAGTCTTCTCCTTCCATTCTTTCAAGGATGTTGCAGGATGCACTTCTGCCCTCCTGCAGCCCCCAGATAAGTGCTCTAGTTAGTTGTGGTGATCGCCAACTGCCCCATAGTAGGAGCTGATTCTCGGAGGTCTTTACTCTGCCGCCATCTTGCTGGTTGTTTTAAGCTGTTAGAATTTTGATTAGGATTGCACTGAATCTGTAAATCATTTGGGGTAGAATTGACATCTTAATAATATTTAGTCTTCCAGTTCATGAGCATGGAATGCTCTTCCACTTATTTAGATTTTAAAAATTTCTTTTATCAAAGTTTTGCAGTTTTCCATGTGTAATTCTTTTATATTCTTGATTAAATTTATTCTGCGATATTTGATTCTTTTAGGTGCTATTGTAAATGAATTTTTTTCTTAATTTCCTCCTCAGATTGCTCATTACTAGTGTATAGAAACTGACATTTTCGTGTTGATCTTGTACCCCACCACTTTGTTGAATTTGCCTATTAGCTCTAGTAGCTTTGTTATAAAATTTTCATGACTTACTATATATAGGATCATGTCATTTGCAAACAGTGAAAGTTTTGCTTCTTCTGTTCCAGTTTAGATGCCTTTTGTTTCTTTTTCTTGCCTAACTGCTCTGGCTAGAATTTCCAGAATAATGTTTGAATAACAGTGGTGATTCAAGACCAGGGCATCCTGGTCTTGTTACAAATCTTAGAGGGAAAGCTTTCAGTCTTTCACCATTGAGTATGCTGTTAGCTGTGGGTTTTTCATATATGCTTTTTATTATGTCAAGGAAGTTTCCTTCTATTCTTATTTTTCTAAGTGTTTTTATCAAGAAAGGATGATGATTTTTTTCAATTGCCTTTTCTGCATCCATTGAGATGATCATGTGATTTTTTCCCCTTCATTTTGTTAATGTGGTGTATTACATTAATTGATTTTCTTGTGTTGAACCACCTTTGCAAACCTACTTGATCTTGGTGTATAATGCTTTTAATGTGCTGTTGGATTCGATTTGCAAGTATTTTGTTGAGGATTTTTGCATCTATATTCATAAGAGAAATTGGTCTGTAATTTTCTTTTCTTGTAGAATCTTTATCTGGCTTTGGTATTAGGGTGATGTTGACCTCATAGAATGAAGATAGAGCAGGATTGGTATTAATTCTTCTTGGAATGATTGGTAGAATTCATCTATGAAGCCATCTGGTCCTGGCTTTCCTTTGTTGGGTGGGTTTTGATGACTAAGTCAATCTCTTTACTTGTAATTGGTCTGTTGAAGTCTTCTATTTATTCTGGAGCCAGGATAGATTGTTTATGTATTTATAGGAATTTTTCATTTCATCTAGGTTGTCTTAATTTTTTGGCATACGGTTGTTCATAGTATTCTCTTATGATTCTTTTTATTTCTGTGAGGTCAATAATAATGTCTCCCCTTTCATTCTGATTTTATTTAATTGTGTCTTCTTTCTCTTTTTCTTTGTCAGTCTAGCTAAGGGTTTGTCCATTTTTATTGATCTTTTCAAAGAACCAACTTTTGGTTTTGCTAATGCTCTCCACTGTTTTTTTTAATTCTCAATTTCATTTCTTTTTTTTTTTTTCCTCTAATCCAGGAGTCTGTGAGCTTGAATTGAAATTCGAAAAACATTATTCTTTCAGGGACTGTTGATGCATGTGTGATATATGTATTAAATAACACACAGCATAGTGTGGACTTACTAAGGGATCTGTGGTTTTCACCTGACTGGCAAAGGGGTCCGTGGAACAAAAAAGGTTAAGAACCCCTGCCTAATCGTTGTTATTTGTTTCCTTCTGCTTCCTTTGGGTTTAGTTTGCAGTTCTTTTTCTATTTCTTCCAGCTGTGCATTTAGATCTTTGATTTTATCTTTCTTCTTTTTTAATTTCTTTCTCTTTTTTCTTTTTTAGTATCTTTCTTCTTTTTTAATGTAAGCATTTATGGCTATAAATTTTGCTCTCAGCCCTTCCTTTGCTACATTCCATAAGTTTTGATATATTGTGTTCTCATTTTCATTCATCTCAAGATATTTATTAATTTCCCTTATAATCTCTTCTTTGACCCACTGAAACCACAGGGATTTTTGATCCCTAAGTTACTTCATGACCACACTGTGCAATGCCATCTGCCTGCCTCAACAATAAACATAACGAGCACAGCAGGTATTGTGGCTGTCTCTCTTAATTATCTTCTCAGTAAGACTTGGGATATAAATGATGAAAATAATTTTCAAAAAGAGTATATTGGATGATTTAAATCCCATTTCAAGCTAATGTTTTGACACTGTGTGGTCACAGCCTCAGATATTGTAATACACACAACAACAAAAAAGCATTTCCAAATGAAGACTGCTTAGGACATTTAGCAATAAAATGTTGCACCACAGTTAGAAGAAATCCCTGGGATTTTGACTGTGATATACAAAATTAAAACGGAGGTTTGTGTTAAGAAACATTGCACAGATATATTTTCCTTCTCAAAAATTACCAATTGCAAGAATTGTTTTTTGCATCTCAGCAAAGAAGACCAAGTCACCATCAACAGGATGTATTCTTATGACCTGCTGTCCTTAATTTTTTTTGTCTATTTTATTTGTGCAATAGGCTTTCTGTTTCATGATATTACATGCCAAGTTACTTCCAACAGAAAGGCCTGCAGTGGTCCTCACCCTGAAGAAAGAGACCACCGATCACATAGGTGAGACCCTTTGCCCTGACCTCTAATATTCTGACTTTATCCCTGTTTCACCCATCCTAATAAATCACCACCACACAAGTATGGAAAATATATCTTTAACCTTTCTTCATTGAAGCAGCTCCAAAAATCCAATATCGCAAATATTTCCTCCACTTACTGGAAGAGATATGTTCCTTGATATTGCCAAGCAGGTCACATATTCCCCATGGTCCCTTCACCTTCTTACTCCCCTGCTTCTACCATAATTTTTGAGGCATGTGACCTAAGTGAAAGGGCACAGGATTTTTAGTCAGAAGAAGCACTTCTGCTGCTTACTAGCTTAAGGACTTTGGTAAGTCATTCAGTCTTCCTGAACATCTATTTTCTCTACAATGTCATCATCAAACAAAAGCCAGAAGCCATGGCATTTCACAATAGTGATATAGTGCCCATGATTAGGACTACTGCCACTGTGAACCACCATGGCGACCAGGTCATACATGCAAGTCCAGGTTCAGCTCATCACTGGAAGTGTTTAAGGGGCAGAGTTCCTGAGGGAAGACCATCTAGTAAGAAGGCTTGGTGTACCTGTGGAACTGCTCCATGTCCTTGAACTGCTTTAGGTGGATGGCCGAAATCATGTGCAGCTTTTTTACTCTTATCTTTTTCTGAGCCTCCTGTTTGAGGCAACATGTTTCACAGTAATATTTCTGTTCACTATATAGTATTTATACTGAAGTCTCTTAGATAGTGGGTAATAGACATATTGTGCTCCACATCAACAGCAAGGTCAAGAAAATCTTCATCCTTGCTACTATCAGTTTCACAATTCAAGCATCAAGTTTCATTGGTGAGTGTTCCCTGAAAAATCTCATGGACCCAGGTGAGTTCTGGTTTATTATTCTCCACAGGTTCCTTCATGTTGCCATTTTAAAAATTTTCCATTTTGTTGTTCCTGTTTCTTCTCTTCATGCAAAATGTCTGCAATAGTGTTTAGCAAATAATTTAAAAATTCATGGGCATCCTGCTTCATGAAGCTATCAAATAGATCGTTAAAATGCACTTCTTTGGTGGGACCACGCCAACCTTCTTCTTCTGCGTGGCCATGCTGTGGAAAAGGTCTGCCAGGAATGCCAACAAGTTTTCCTTCTTTTTTTGCTGGGCCTTGTACGCCAACACATTCTCACAGAATGGCTGGCAGAAGTGAAAGACTTGGAACATAGTGCTTGGAGCACAGAGTTACATTAGCATGTGTTTCTGAAATTAAACAATCCAAAGCAGTGTTCATTGATTGGAAACCTGGACCAATGTCTTTTTCCAGAACAGAGGCATTGGTGCCCTTTTTAGGCCTACACATTAGATCCCAACTCTTCCGACAAATGCTGGGCCTACAGCAGTACTGGCCTGATGCTCCTCTTGTGTCCTCCCCCAGCTTTTGCCCTGGCTGGGTCTTTCAGCTTTGAGCTTTATTGAAAACAGGTTGTGACATTCTGCCCAGGTGTGCCAAGAAGCCCCAGTTGCACATATGACAAATAAGGCAATGTTTCAGACAGTCGATCTAAACTTTAGACTCAAAAGTTTGCAGCGATCCCGCACCGCCGTCTTTTTAAGGTGAAAACAGGAAAATACATGGTGGAGTGATTGTAGGGAGAGGGAGGGGGGAGGGGGGAGACGTCTGCAGCAGAGAGGTGGTCTGCGGTCAGGCTTTCAATTTGGCTGGGAGAGGGAGGCTGGGAGAGGGAGGCCGGGAGGGAAGAGGAGGAGGTAGCTGGAAGGGTGGGAGAGGCGGGGAGGGTGGAGAAGGGGGGAGTGGAGAGTGGCCTCCAGGGTTACTATGAAACTCAAATACATCTATTGTGTGAAATTGCTCTAATGTTTTAAGTGCTATACAAAGTAGTAGTTACTATATTTCTTTAAGTCTTTCCCATCACAGCTACATGCACCCAAAATTTTGCATCAGTACCCATTCTTCTCTCTCAGAAGCATATATCTTAGGAGCATAATTCCTAAGTCCCTGTTAGAGAAGTCCCCTCTCTTGTCCAAGAATAACTCCTCCATTGCCGCTTAATACATCCATTACAGAGGAATCTTCCTCTTATTCTCTTTTTCTTATCGTTTTAGCCTTTCCTCCATTAATTTCTTCCTCTCAACATAGAAACACATTCATCTCTCCTATTATTTTCACATTCAAAGTTCTTAAAAGACTAGTCTACTTTACATCCCATTCTCTTTTCCACACACTGCTCCTTCTACTCCACTGAAATTGTTCTTATTAACATCACTCATGACAGCTACTAAAATTTGTGCACATTCTTCGGTTTTATTCCAGTAAAAATTCTATGTAGTGTTTAATATTATTAACCCTATCCTCCTTGAAAGTTTTCTTCCCTTGCATTTTATGGCATCACTTTCACTTGATTGTTCTACCTTTTTGTTCACTCTTCATTCTTTTCCCTAGGCATCTCTTCTTTTTTGTTTCTACAAGAGGCTTAGAAAGTTTTTGTTTGCCAAATTAAATAAATTCCCTTTGGCTCTTGGAATCATCTCAAAGATCCCTATGTGTCAGGCTGCTTTTATTTTATTTTATTCATTTATTTTAAAGAATCTTTAGATTACATAAATGTTACATAAAAAGTATAGAGGATTCCCATATGCCCCATTCCCTTCCCCTCCCACACTTTCCCACATTAACAACATCTTTCATTAGTGTAGTACATTTGTTACAATTGATGAACACATATTGAAGCATTGTCACTAACCGTGGATTATATTTTACACTTTATCCTGTACAATTTTGTAAGTTATGACAAAATATATAATGGCCTGTATCCACCACTGCAATGTCATTCAGGACAATTCCAGTGTCCCGAAAATGCTCCCATATTACACCTCTTTTTCCCTCTCCCTCCCCTCAGAACCTCCAGTGGCCACTGTCTCCACATCAATTATAAAAGTTCTTCCATTGCTAGAATAACAATAAGTCTATAGTAGAATAATAGTAAGTCTACTTTAGTCCATTGTTCATTCCCCATCTTGAGGATTTGGGGATGGTGATGCCCACTCTGCTTCTAACTGAGAGGGGGCTTAGATCCCATAGAGCAGATGGATGGAGCTTTCTTGCTTGCAGTTGCTGACTCTCTCTGTTCTTTGGGATGGGTGTTGTCCATCATCATCACCTTGTTAGTTGTCCTGGGTGCTTTTATACTGTGATAGTGGATTTGTGGTTGGGATAACTATATAATGAAAATCTAATTTCCCATAGATTTTTTTTTTTTTTTGAAGTACCAGAGCTGGTGACTAAACCCAGGACCTCGTATGTGGGAAGCCAGCGCCCAACTGCCGAGCCACATCAGTTCCCCTGAGTTGGCCCCCTCACCTGTTTGCTTGCTGTTCATTTCTCCATCTTCTAACAGGCACCAGGGACTGAACCCGGGACCTCCCATATGGGAAGTAGGTACTCAACCACTTGAGCCATATCTGCTCCCCTCCCATAGATTTCTAAAGTGTCACTAGATGTAGATAATTGTTAGTAATAGCTAACATGGTTAATTAACAGCTGTCTTAAATTCAAGCCTTATCTAAACGTATAAAAAGCAGCAGCAGCAAACAACAAAAACAAAAAACTCATTACCAAACAAACATTCCCTGAATGCTAGTTGTGTAAATTGTAAATTACCAGAGTCATCCGAACATCCTATCCTCATCCAGTAGTAGTAGGCCACAAATACTTTCTTCCTTTCTCTTTGTAAGACCTAAATTGGACTAGTGGTAGGAAGACCTTCTTACTCATTTCTACTATACTATGAAGTCTTTCACCATCCTGTGGGTTCCAGCAGACAAGGTTGATGTCTTAGTCATCTCTGTATCCTTTCTGCTAAGCAGACCACCTGGCACATAAGCTCACAGTGAATCGGTTTGGGATGAGATAGATACAACCATTAACTCTTAAGGACTAAACCAAATTTAAAGGGCAAGGGGGCTGCTTTGGAAAACAATTTGAAAGTTCCCTAAAAAGTTAAACAGAATACAATCTAGCAATTCCACTCCTAGGTATATACCCAAAAGAATTGAAAAAATGTGTTTACATAAAAACATGTACATGAATGTTCATAGCAGCATTATTCATAATAGCTTAAAAGTGGAAACAACCCATATGTCCATCAACTGATGAATGGATAAATAAAGTGTGGTAAATCCATAACAATTGAGTATTATTCAGCCATAAAAAGAAATGAATTACTGAAACATGTTACAATATGGATGAATCTTTAAATCATTATGCTAGATGAAAGAAACCAGACACAAAGACCACATGTATGATTCCATGAATATGAAATATCCAGAATAGGCAAATCCATAGAGACAGAAATTAGATTTGTGGTTACCTAGGATTGGGGTAGGAAGGGGATTGTGGGTAATATCTACAAGGTATGGGAGGATTTCTTTTTGGAGTGATAAAAATGTTCTAAAATTGATTGTGCTAATGGTTCATAATGAATATACTAAAACCATTTAATTATACCTTTACGTATATGAAGTATATCTCAATTTTTTAAAAAGGGCACTAAAAACAGATAATGCTTTGAAAGTATATTGAATTAAAGATACTTTAGGGAAGCAGATGTGGCTCGAGCGATTGAGCTCCTGCCTACCATGTGGGAGGTCCCAGGTTTGGTTCTTGGTGCCTCCTGGAGAAGACAAGCAAGGCAGAGAGCTGGTGTGACAGGCAGGCATGGTGAGTTGACAAAACAAGATGATGCAACAAGGAGAAACAGGGGAAAGACAATGAGAGACACCACAAAGCAGAGAATTGAGGTGGCTCAAGTGACTAAGCGCCTCTCTTTCACATGGGAGGTCCCAGGTTCAGTTCCCAGGGCCTCCTAAAGAGAAGACAAGCAGACACAGAGAGCCCACAGCAAATGGACACAGAGAGCAGACAGCGAGCACAAACCATGGTGTGTGGGGGGGCGGGGGATAAATAAATAAAATAAATCTTTGAAAAAAAAAAAAA
>JAQZBX010030375.1:14291-27035 GCA_029593785.1 Cabassous unicinctus | reverse complement strand
AAAGAATAAAATGGTGGAAGTAAATAATGCATTTACAGTAATATCATTGAATGTAAATGTTAAAGTCCCCAATCAAAAGATATAGACTGACAGAATGAATAAAAAAACATGAGCATCCATATGCTGTCTACAAGAGACTCACCTGAGATCCAGGGATACAAATCAGCTGAAAGTGAAAGGTTGGAAAAAGATATTCCATGTGAACAATAACCAAGAAAGAGCAGGGGTAACTACACTAATATCAGAAAAAACAGACTTTAAGTACAAAAAAAGTTATGAGAGATACAGAAGGCCATTATATATAAATAAAAGGGACAATCCACCAGGAAGAAATAACAGTCTAATATCTATGCATCTAACCAGGGTGCCCCAAAATAAATAAGGCAAATCCCAGAAAAACTGAAAGGAGAAATATACATCTCTACAATAATAGTTGGAGACTTCAACACACCACTCACATCATTAGATAGAGCAACTAGATAGAAGATCAACAAGGAAACAGAAAACCTGAACAATATGATAAACGAGCTAGACCTAACAGACATATACAGAATGTTGCATCCCATTTCAGTGGGTTATACATTTTTCTCAAGTGCTCATGGATTTTCTCCAGGATAGACCACATGTTGGGTCACAAAGCAGCTCTCAATAAATATAAAAAGATTGAAATTATACAAAGCACCTCCTCAGATCATAATGGAATGAAGCTGGAAATCATAATAGACAGGAAAGGGGAAATATTGCAAATGTGTGGAGGCTAAACAATACACTGATTGTTTAGAATCAGTGGGTCAAAGAAGAAATTGTAAGAGAAATTAGTAAATATCTTGAGATGAATGAAAATGAGAACACAACTTATCAAAATTTATGTGATACAGCAAAGGCAATGCTGACAGGGAAATTTATAGCAGAAATGCCTATATTAAAAAAGAAGAAAGAACTGAAATCAAAGACCTAACAGAACACCTGGAGAAACTAGAAAACAAACAGCAAACCAATCCTAAAGGAAGAAGGAAAGAAATAATAAATATTAGAGCAGAATTGAATGAAATTGAGAACAAAATAACAATACAGAAAACCAACAAATCAAGTTTGTTCTTTGAAAAGATCAATAAATCTGACAAACCCCTAGCTAGACTAACAAAGAAAAAAAGAGAAGATAAAAATAAATAAAATCAGAAATTATTTTATTCTGACCCCACAGAAATAAAAAGGATCATAAGAGGATATTATGAAAAACTGTATGCCAACAAATTAGACAACCTTAATGAAATAGACAAATTCCTAGAAATGTACAATCTACATTAACTCTACAAGAAATACAAGATCTCAGCAAACCAATCACATTTAAAGAGATTGAAGCAGTCATCAAAAATCTCCCAACAAAGAAAAGTCCAGGACCAGATGGCTTCACAGGTGAATTCTACCAAGCATTTTGAGAAGAATTAATGCCAATCCTGTTTAAACGCTTCCAAAAAATTGAAGAGGAGGGAAAATTACCCAACATATTTTATGAAGCCAACATCACCCTAATACCAATGCCAGATAAAGATACCACAAGAAAAGAAAATTACAGACCAGTCTCTCTAACGAACATAGACGCAAAAATTCTCAACAAAATATTTGCAAATCGAATCCAAAAGAAAGCATATTAAAAGAATTATACACCACAACCAAGTGGAATTTATTCCTGGTATGCAAGTGTGGTTCAACACAAGAAAATCAATTAATATAATACACCACATTAACAAATTGAAGGAAAAAAACTACATGATCATCTCAATCGATGCAGAAAATGCATTCAACAAAATTCAGCATCATTTCTTTTTTAAAAAAATATTTTAGTTATTTATTTATCCCTCCCCTCGTTGTTTGCACTCACTGTCTGCTCTTTGTGTCTGTTCATTGTGTGCTCTCTGTGTCTGCTCACCTTCTTTTTAGGAAACACTGGAAACCAAACCCAGGACTTCCCATGTGGGAGGGAGGTACTCAATGGCTTAAGCCACCTCCTCTCCCTGATTGTTGCGCCTCTCATTTTGTTTCCTTGTTGTGCTCTCTCTTTTTTCCTCATTGTGTCTCCTCACTACATCATCTCATTGTGTCATCTTGTTGCATCAGCTCACTGCTCCAGCTCATCACATTAGCTCACTGTCTTGCTCATCTTCTTTAGGAGGCACCAGGAACCGAACCTGGGACCTCCCGTGTGATAGGCAGGTGCCCAACTGCTTGAGCCACATCTGCTTCCCCAGCATCCTTTCTTGATAAAAACACTCTGAAAGACAGGAATAGAAGGAAAGTTCCTCAATATGATAAAGAACATATATAAAAAACCCACAGCCAACATTGTACTCAATGGGGAAAGGGTGAAAGTTGAAAGCTTTCCCTCTAAGATCTGGAACAAGACAAGGATGTCCACTGTCACCATTGTTATTCAATATTGTACTAGATGTTCTAGCTAGGGCAATTAGAGAAGAAAAATAAATTAAAGGCATCCAAATAGGAAAAGAGGAAGTAAAACTCTCACTGTTTGCGGATGACATAATCCTGTACTTAGAAAAGCCTGAAGTATCCACAACAAAGCTACTTGGGCTAATAAATGAGTTCAGCAAAGTGGCAGGATACAAGATCAACACATAAAAATCAGTAGTTTTTGCACACTAGCACTGAACAATCTGAGGAGGAAATCAGGGGAAATTCCATTTTCAATAACAACAAAAAGACTCAAATACCTAGGAGTTAATTTAACCAAAGAAGTACAGGACCTATATGCAAAAAACTACAAAACAATGCTAAAAGAAATTTTAAAAGACCTAAACAAATGGAAAGACATTCCGTGTTCATGGATTGGAAGAATAAATATCGTGAAGATGTCAATCTTACCCAAACTGATTTATAGATTCAATGCAATACCAATCAAAATCCCAACAGCTTATTTTAAAGAATTAGAGAAGGCAATTACCAAATTCATCTGGAAGGGTAAGTGCACCCAAATAGCCAAAAGCATTCTAAAAAAGAAGAGTGACGTGGGAGGAATTTCACTGCCTGACCTTGAAACATATTACAAAGCTACAGTGGTCAATACAGGATGGTACAGGCATAAAGATAGACACATCGATCAGTGGAATAGAATTGAGAACCCAGAAATAAACCCTCACCTATACAGTCAACTGGTTTTTGACAAACCTACCAAGTCCAAGTTAATGGGACAAAACAGTCTCTTCAACAAATGGTGCTGGGAGAATTGGATATCTATAATCAAAAGAGTGAAAGAGGACCTTTATCTCACTCCCTATATAACAATCAATTCAAAATGTATCAAAGACCTAAATATAAAAACCAGAACCATAAAACTACTAGAAGAAAATGTAGGGAAACATCTTCAAGACCTTGTAGTAGGTGGTGGTTTCTTGGACCTTACACCCAAAGCACGTGCAACAAAAGAAAAAATAGATAAATGGGACCTCCTCAAAATTAAACACTTTTGCACCTCACAAGACTTTGTCAAAAGGGTGAAAAGGCAGCCAATTCAATGAGAAAAGTATTTGGAAATCACATATCTGATAAGGGTTTAATATCCAGGATATATAAAGAGTTGTTACAACTCAACAATAAAATGACAAACAACCCAATTAAAAAATGGGCAAAAGACTTGAATAGACATTTGTCCAAAGAAGAAATACAAATGGTAAAAAAACACATGAAGAAATGCTCAACATCACTCATGATTAGGGAAATGCAAATCAAAACTACAATGAGATTTCATTTCACACCTATCAGAATGGCCAGTATTAAAAAGACAGAGAACTACAAGTGTTGGAGAGGATGTGGAGAGATAGAAATACGTTGGTGGGAATGCAGAATGGTACAGGCACTGTGGAGGACTAAAGAAGTTGAATATAGACTTGCCACGTGACTCTCCAATACCACTACTGGGTATATATACCCAGAAGAACTGAGAGCAGTGACACGAACAGACATCTGCACACTGATGTTCATAACAACATTATTCACCATTGCCAAAAGTTGGAAACAACCCAGGTGTCCATCAACAGACAAATGGATAAACAAACTGTTGTCATTCACACGATGGAATATTATGCAGCTGTAAGAAGAAATGAAGTTTTTAAAGCGTATGACAACATAGATGAACCTGGAGGACATTATGTTGAGTGAAGCAAGCCAGACACAAAAGGACAAATAGCGCATAATGATTGCACTATTATGAACTAAATATATTGTGTAAACTCATGGAGTTAATAACTAGAATATAGGTCACCAGAAAATAGAATGAGGTTAGAGAATGGAAAGCTGAGGGTTAATCTGTGCAGAATTGGTAAAAAGGTTTTTCGTAAATCTTTGGAAATGAATAGAAAAGGTGAAAGCACATCATAGTGTTTGTAACTAGCAGTGTTAATATATGAGTATGGCGGTTGAAAGGGAAAGTTTAAGGTCATGTATATCACTAGAAGGAAAGCTAAAAAATGGAACATGGAACTGTATAGCATAGCGAAACCTCATGTGAAATACGCTCATGGAAAATATTGCATATATAAGACTGTTTTTCTTTGAAACTGAACAAATGTACGTTAATGTTACAAGATGTTAATATCAGGCAAAAATACAACCAAAGCTAAATATGGACAGTAGTGTATAATATTATATTAATAATCTTCCATTACAGATTTTAAAAAAGGAAATATACTAAGTGAAAGAAACTAGACAAAAGGTACTACATACTGTTTGACTCCATCTATACAAAATATAAATACAAATAAATTAGACAGAAACAGAATAGCAGCTAAGTACAGCAGGGGAAGCATAGAGAGATTGAGAGGTGATTATTAAGGGATAGAGCTTTTTTTGTTTTTTTTTTTGTTTATTATTATTATTAATTTTATTGGAATAATGAAAATGCTCTAATAATGATTGAAGTGATGAATGCACAACTCTGTGATTATATCAGATACCATTGATTGCACACTTTGGATGGATTGTATACTTTGGATGGATTGTATGATTTATTAATATGTATTAATAAAACTGATTTTTTAAAAAGGAATGACATGCTAAGACATGCCACAACATGTATGGGAACAATGGAGACTTCATGTTGAGTGGAATAAGTCAGACACAAAATACAAGTATTGTATGATCTTGCTTATATGAAATATCTACAATAAACAAATTCATAGAGATGGAAAGTTAATTAAAGAATTTGGGGTCTGGGGGAGAAGGGAAAGGGGGAGTTAATGCTTAATGGGTACAGAGTTTCAATTTGAAGTAATGGAAAAGTTGTAGCAATGGATGGTGGTAATGGTAGCACAATATTATGAGGGTAATAAATATCACTGAATTGTACACATGAAAGTGATTAAAATGGGAAATGTTGTATTGTATATATGTTACCATAATAATAATTAAACACATATATATGTGTGTATGCTGGAGCCCTTGGGGAATTCTGTCCAGCAGGCTGAGATGCTAGATCAATTACCAACACTTTCTTCATCTTGTAAAAGATGGACTTTAAAAAGGAACACAAAAAGAACATGGAATTGCCAGGCTTGCACTGTTTCATTTCTAGGAGACAATTTTGTCAGGCATGAAGAGAACCAATGCATGATCTGTTCCTTAGACTTTATTTCTTGCTCTGTGTTAGGAACATTATCGCAGGCTTACAAATTTTCTTTAGTAAATAGGGTAACTTGCCATGCCTCAAATAAGAAAGGAAAAGTTAAAATTAGGTGTCATACATGGATGAATCTTGAAGACATTATTATACTAGGCGAAGCAAGCCAGACACAAAAGGACAACTATTGCATGGTCTCCTTAATATGAACTAAATACGAAGAATAAACACATGGAGTTAAAACCTAGAGTATAGGTTATTAGGAGATAAGAGGAGGGTTGAGAAGAACTACTGATGCTTAATGTATGTAGAAGCTTTGATTAACTTGACTGTGAAAGTGTGGAAATGGATAGAGTTGATGGTCACACATTATAGTGAGTAGCAACTGGTTTATAAATGGGATTGTGGCTGAAAAGGTTAGTCTGAGGAAGTAAATGTCAATTGAAAGAAAGCTAAAGAATAATCTAGGGACTGCATAACACAGTGAACCCAGAGGTGGATGAGAATTGTGGTTGAGGGTACAAATGCAAGAGTGTCCTCCTGTGAGCTAGAGCAGATGTGCATCACTATTGCAGGGTGGTGGGAATGTGGAGAAGCATGGGAAAACTACAATTGGTGTGACCTATAGACTGTGGTTAACAGCAATACTATAATATTTTTGCATCAATGCCAAAGACGTACTGTGTTGATAATGGAGGTGTATGGACAAAGTGTGCCAAATGTACGCTATGGACCATGGTTGGTGGTAATAGTCTGATGATATTATCTCATAATCTGTAACAAATGTTCCACCACAGTGTGGTGTGTTGGTGAAGGGGTGTTGTATGGTAATTCTACACATGTGTATGGTTGTTTTGTAAGTTCACAACCTCTGTAATAAAAATATATTTTTTTAAAAATAGGGTGGGTTGGGGGAAAAATACACCAAATGTAAGATAGAGACTATAGTTAGTAATAATATTTTGACTATGCTCTTTCATAGTTTCTAACAAATGTTTCACAACAATGCAAAGTGTTGGTGGAGGGGTGATGCATGAAACCCCTGTATGAAACCCCTTATATATGTTTATTTTGTAAGTTTGTAATCTATACCATACACTTATTTTTTATGCACGTTCATTTATTAATGATATACTTCAATAAAAAATATATTTTTAAAAAATTAGGTGTCATCACTGTCAATTATCTCTGCATAAAAGGGGGCGGGGGGCAAGTCCCCCTGCCTGGGAGAAGCAGTGACCAGATTAGTACATAGAGCTTTTTGCCCACCTCTCCAAAGGCAGAGGGTCTTCTGTGCTCTGAAAAATTCAAGGGAAGAAGCCTCCTCAGAGGAGTGAGAAATATATTATTGCTTAATAGTACTTTAAGTAGAAGGTAAAAGCAACTTTGCTAGAAAAATCCATCTAGCAGATGCCTGTCTCTGGGGATTCTAAATTTTCATTCCCTGATTTATAAATAGAACCTGTTTATTAATGAATAGCCCAACAAGGAGAAGGGGTCTCCCTTCATTTTCATCCATGCATGCCCCTAAAACAAGAAAACAATTGTATATATTGCATATATACACATGCACATATATGCAATTTATTTACTTGTCTAGAGAAAGCTCTGGAAGAATGCTTACCAATATGACATAGTGCTTACCTCTCAGGAGGCAGAGAGAGGTCCAGGGCTTGGGGGAGGTGATGGATCAAAGGGACCTTGAGTCTTAGTCATAATTGTTCTTTTCTTTTTTCCAGTTGCACTACTTATTTTTTAATATAATTTAAAATGTTTGTCATGAACCCTATCATACAAAATAGCATATAAAAATAGCAATATGAAAACCCGTAAGATTAGACACTGCCAGAGCTTAGAAGGACCCAGGTCCCGCCCCCACCAGGAGGAATGAGCTGTAGGATTGTCCCTATCATTCTCTTCCTTTCCTTTCTAGTTCTGCCATCTCTCTGCGTATCCCTGAACAACAAATTATTTCCTTTTGTCTATTTTTGAAATACATATATGTGCACAATCTTAACTCATGTACTTCTCTGTGACTTGCTCCTTTTGCTCACTGTTATGTTTTGAGACTCAGCCATTTTGGTGTATGTGGCTGTAGGTCATTCATTTTCACTCCTCTCTTCCATTGGGTGAATCTACTACAGTTCATCACCCAATCCACTTTTGATGGAAATATGGGTCGTTTCTCTTCTTCCTTTCTTTTTCCATCTGCCATCACAAGCAGCAGAGCCATGACCTGCTTGTGCATATCTGCTGGAGTACGCGTGCAACATAGACCTAACAGTGGGACTGATGGATTTCAATGGTTTGGTTTTCTATAAGGAGAGTATCTAATGATCTGTATAATTAGATTTCAATTTACAAAAAGAAAGAAAAGAGAGAAGCTGGAATGGTTCCTAGAGTGAAAGGGCAGGGGGACAGTCTCTGAGTCAGAAAGCTGCTGAGCATGGCTGCAGGCTGAGCTCAGAAGGTGTCTTCCGGTATAAATTCAGTTCCACACGTTGTTGAGCACCTTATCTGGGTCTCACTGAAAATGCTGGTCAGCAATGGGTTAAGATCCAGGACATCTGGCTTCAATCCCAACTCTGCCACAAAGAGCAAGTCCTTTCGCCTCCCCAGCCCCTCAGTGCTCACATCTGTAAAAACCCACAGGCTCAGAAACATTCCTTCCAGCTCTGCTAGTCTGGGATCCTAACCTGACCAAGGTAATAATAAGCCAGACCACTCGCCGGGAGCTGCATTTAGAAGACAGAACGAGAGGGTCTGAGACCCACAGAGAAACCAAAAGGGGACTAAAGGCAATTGTTGGGCCCAGCCCAGGTGAGTCAACCGGGCAAAGGGTCGTAAAGGTTTAACCACCGGCTCTCTGGGCAGAGAGCCCTTGATTTGTAGCATTTGCTGATTTCCTTCCACAGCCAATTTCAAGCTACCAACCTGTCATCAGCTTACATTTCTGCAAACTGAACAACCCGGCTTTGGCTCCAGCGCACCACTGGGAGGGGAGCTGACCCTACGAGGTAGGCTCAGGTGGCAAGGAAGGAAGGCAGCAGTTACTCACGGCAGCTCGTGGGACTCTGCTTGAGATGCACGTGAAAGCTGTGGGAAATCCGGTGTGTTGGGCAGGGGGCTCAGCACCCCCTCTCTTTACCACAGGGAACATTCCCAAAGTGGGTGTGGTTACTGCCCACAGAAAGCGGGAAATGCTAGGGGCCCAGGAGCCCACTGTGGGGGGAAAAGCCTCTCACCCCCTTGCAAAATCCCTTTTCTGTATAGTAAATAAATCTCTGGGTGAGACTGACAGGTGGAGCAGGCATATCGCACTGGCCACCTGGTCAGGTTAGAGAGCTGCCGCTTCTTTCGCGCTTCTTTGCTTTAGCTCCCAGGTTAATGGTCTGTCCTTTAACCCCATTTCTTGGGGCTTGCAGCCTCAGATGCCAAGGAAGGGAGGGAAGGAATGAACCTGTTTTGAGTGCCCAACCCAGGCAAGGCATTTCTTGTACACCATTGCAGTTAACTCTCCCAACACGCCGTTTGGTAAGTGGCGCTATCCCAAGCTGAGACGCATTTGGAAGCCAATCAGTGTGATTCTGAAAGTCCTGTTCCCTCCCCCCAACCCGGGATTCTCCCATCTCAGTGGGTTCGAGGCCCCGGGACCTCCATGAGTTCCTGGTCAAAACGGGCCCCCTTCTCGACTGCCTCCCCTCACCACTTGTCCCCTTAGCTGGAGCTCTGAGGATTTCCCTTTACTGTGGGCCCTCTCCTGGCCGTGCAGACTGCCCATCAGAAGCCCTCCAGGGCCAGCACTCCAAGTTTCACACATGTCAGCTAATATAACATTAGATTTCAGAGGTTAGCTTTACCTTAAACCAAATTAATTCTCCAAACCGCCTCACCTGTAGGAAATACCTAGAAGAAGCAAACTTCATGAAAACAGATGGTGGTTTGTAGGTTAACCAGGGGCTGAGGTGGGGGAGGGGCCGGATGCAGTAGGGTGCCGTGGGGCGGGATGAGGGGAGAGGGAGTTGTAGCTTAGCGGGTGAGCAGTTTCTGTCTGAGGTGATAAAATAGAGGTAATGGATATCCATGTTGGTAACACAATATTGTGAAGATGATTCAGACAACTGAAATATACACTTGCATGTGGTTAAAATGGGAACTTTTGAGTTCTGTATTTGTGACTACAATAAAAAGTTTAAAATAAAATTTTAAAAACTCACAACAGTTGACAGTTCTCTAAGAAAGAAAGAGTACTCAGGGAGGAGAGGGCCATGACCTCACCACGTGAATATGTGACTTCCAGCTCCTGTAACAAATACCTTAAAATGCTGCATGACACACATTCTTTACAGCAAAGACAGGGAGAAGTGAAAACTCCTGCCAAGTGGCCAATGAGGGGCTGCCTCTGAGTCATCAGGGGCCCACGGGGGTCCAGGAGAGAAGACCTGGGGCCCCACCGGACAAGGAGGTGGGAAAGAGACCCTTCCACATAAAGCTGGAAAAATACAAGGGAAGTCTAGAAAACTCCACTCACCAACACAGTGCTGCTCAAGGTTCATCTGTCTCTTGCCTGCTTTCAGGGTGGGGAAAAAATTGTCTCAAAAATTTGTATCTAAAGGCCTGTGCTCACCCAGGTTTGGGGCTCATTTCATATTATCTGCTTGGTTTGGAAACCTTCTCTGCCCCGCAAGAAAATAACTTAGAAATTGGTCCCAAGCCAGTAATATCCCTGGAGTGTCTGACAAAAGCAACTGCAAAACTGCTTTGAAGGGACATGCATCTTTTTCATCTAAGTCAGTGATTAAAACCAAGTATTTGATGACCATGGACCTCAGCAGCTGCCCTAGGATGACCAGACGACGCTGGGCCGCTGGCTAGAGATGCTGATGGCCACCGAGGCCAGTGGCTTCGAGCACATCGCCTGCACCGAGTCACCAAGCCCACGCCCCTGCGCAAGCTCCATGGCGTGATCGCCTGATCACCGAGCTGTGACTAGATGGGACGCCTCATGGGTCAGCACCTGAGAGCAGCACCTGTCCCGCCTCCCAGACCAGGGGCAGGGCCTGCTGGGTCTGGGCACCTCCCCAGGCCAGCTCTGGGTGCCCACCCTTGGGTTGGCCCTGGGACTGCATCAGCTGCTCAGTCTGACTCTACCTTCACCGGCTGTGTCTGATCGCTACCTTCATAAAAAAAAAATTTTTTTTAAGAACCCCCCCCCAAAAAAAAAAAAAAGCTAAGTGTCTAAGGACAGGGTAAGCTCAAGTTGAGCCCAGAAAGGCCAAGCAGGCCCTCTACCCCCACCCCCACTCCAGCCCCAGCAAGTACGTCCCCATCCCCCTCACAGAGGAGCCCAGCACCTGGGCAATGGGGCTGAGAGCTGGCATCCCCTGCCTGGCCCAACACCCTGACATCAGTTCGAGTCCCCTCGCGTTCTCAGAGTGATCTCTGCCTCCCACACAGACAAGGTCCGTGGCAACAAACACAGTGTTGTCCCCTTTCACTGGCTTCCCAAACATACCCAGCTAGAAAGAGAAATGACTGACACTCCCTTGGGTTCTAGGTGGAAAAAAAAAACAAAAGTATTTGATCTAGATTTGATCAGATCTAGATCTACTAGTCACTATATATAATATGTTAAAGCAAGATATTAAAAAAAAAAAAAACACATTGCTGGGGGAGCAGATGTGGCTCAAGCAGCTGGGCACCCACCTCCCACATAGGAGGTCCCGGGTTCAGTTCCCAGTGCCTCCTAAAGAAGATGAGCAGACAACAAGCAGACACAATGAGCAGACAACAAGCAGACAGACGAGGGAGCCATCCTGCTGTGTGGGGGGTAGCCATTAAAAAAAAATCACATTGCTCTTACTAAATATATTGATATTTTGTTATATTGTATAAAATTTTGTTATATATTAATATTTTAGTGAAAGCAAAAAGGTCTTTTATGCTGTAAATAAGTAAAAATAATATTGTCTTTAATTATTGTTTTTTCTCATCTTTAATCCTTTTTATATTTCTATATGTGACTATGCTATTTTATCTTGTCCTTTTTAATGTCAATATATATTTATATAGACTTTATATTTGAATATATAGTCTATGAATATAATTTATAAAAAACAGTGCATATGTTTGGGGATGCATACTCAAAATTATTTTATTGAAGGAGCACATGATACAAACCATATGAAGACCACTGAGTTAGAGAATACACTTTTTTCCAAGCACATATGGAACATTTACAGCCATATACTAGGCCATCAAACAAATGCCAGAGGATCTATATGTATTAGTTTACTATGGCTGCTGTAACGAATTACCACAAACATCAGGGCTTAAAATAACACAAATTTAATATCTTACAGTTCCATTGGTCAGAAGTCCAAAACGGGTCTCATTAGGCTAAAATCAAGGTGTCCACAGGGCTGCATTCCTTTCCTCTTTTAGGAGACCACCTACGTTCCTTGACTGGCTCTCTTTCTCCATCTTCAAAGCCAGTAACATTGGGCCAAGGCCTTCTCGTGGTGCCATCCTCTGGTTCTCTCTTTTGCCTCCCTCTTCCACTTCTAAGGATCCTTGTGATTACATTCAGTCCACTCAGATAATCCAGGATAATCTCCCCATCACAAGGTCAGCTGATCAGCAACCGTAATTCCACCTGCAGCCTTATTGCCCCATTACCATGTAACATAACATATTCACAGGCTCTGGGGATGTGGACACCAAGAGAGGCCATTGTTCTGCCCACCATACTATATATACAGATTACATCCTCTGGCCACAGTAAGATAAAATTTAAATTTAAAAATAACAAAAAAGAAAAATTTAAAAACCTGGGGAAGTGGATGTGGTTTAAGCGATTGGGCTCCCATCTACCATATGGGAGGCCCCAGGTTCAATTCCCAGGGCCCCCTGGTGAAGGCAAGCTGGCATCCCGCACCGCAGAAAGATGACGGCCTGCGCTGCAGAGAGCTGGCACAGAAAGATGATGCAACAAAACGAGAAGCAGAGGAGAGACAGTGAGAGACACAGCAGATCGGGGAGATAATGTGGCTCAGGCAATTGAGTGCCTCTCTCCCACATCGGAGGTCCCCAGATCAGTTCCCAATGCCTCCTAA
>JAQZBX010030374.1:0-26864 GCA_029593785.1 Cabassous unicinctus | reverse complement strand
GATGAAGAACAAAGTTGAGGAACTCATACTTTCCGATTCAAGAATTGTAGTAAACCTACGTTAATCAGGACAGCATGATAAGAATGAAAGTATAGACACAAAAATAAATGTAACAAAATAGAGAGCTCAAAAATAGACCTATGCATATATAGTCAACTCGTCTTTGCCAAAGGAGCAAAGGCAAATTAATTCAAGAAGGATGTCTTTTCACTGAACGGTGATGGAACATTTGGACATTTATAGGAAAAAATGAAAACAGAAACAAACTTAACTCATTACAAAAACATTACACTCAAACTAATTTAAGATAAATGTAAATTTCAAAATTGCAAAAATTCTTGAATAAATTATAGGGGAAATCTATGTGACTTTGGGTTTGGTGATAACCTCTTATACATCACAAATATCATAATTCATGAAAGAAATTGATAAGGTGGATTTTATTAACATTAAAATTTTATTCACTGAAATGATATATTAATACAATGGAAATACAAATCACATGCTTGGATAAAATATTTTCAAAATACATGTCTGAGAAGGGACTTGTATCTAAATATGTAAAAAAATCATAAAAATAAGAAATTAGCTCAATTAAAAGATAGTGATGATAGCACAACATTGCACTGTTAATATAATTGAATTGAATAGTTAAAATGGTTATAATGGACTTTTTGCTTTATATTACTACAACAAAATTTTCCAAAAAAAAGTCTAAAAATTTCAATAGGACCAACTCAAAAGAAAATATACAAGTGGAAAATAGGTATACACAAAGATACTGAATATCATTTATCCTTGTGTAAAATTAAATTAAACCCAAATGAGGTACTACTACATACCTTTCAAATGGCTACATTCCATAAAAGAGAAAATACTACTGATGAGGATGCCAAACAACAGGAACTTTCATTCAGTGCTGGTAGGAAAACAAGAAGATATGGCCACTTTGGTGGACAATTGCATTTTTTCAAAGCTAAATATGGTATCACCATACAATCCAATAACCACACTCCTAGATATTTAGCCAACCAGTTTGAAAATTTGTTCACACAAAATTCAGCACTCAATTATTTACAGAAATTTTACTTATAATGGCGAAAAACTTGAAGGAGTCATGGTATCATTCAATAGGGAAAAAGATAACCAAACTGTGGTACATCAATGCATCAGGATACTATTCAGTGATGAAAAGGAATGAGCTAGTAAGTCATGCAAATGTATGAATAAACCAAATGCACATTGCCAAGTGAAAGTAGCTAATCTGAAAGGCAAAGTACTGATGGTTCCAACAATATGACATTCACGAAAGGAAAATTTTAGAGACCACAAAAGCATACTTCATTTTATTGAACTTTGTGTTTTTAAAAAATTGAAGTTATGTGGCAACCCTGGTTCAAACAATCTATTGGTGCCAGTTTTCCAACAGCATATGCTTGCTTCATGTCTCTGTGTCACATTTTGAAAATTCTTTCAATATTTCAAAGCTTTTCATTATTATATCTTTTATGGTAATCTGTTAACTTTGCTGTTACAATTGTAGTTATTTTGGGACCCCACAAATTGTGCCAATATAAGATAGTGAACTTAATTGATAAATGTGTGTGTTCTGACTACTTTACCAACTGGCTTTTCCCATCTCTCTCTCTCTATTCCTGGAAACACAGCAATATTGAAATTAGGTCAATTAATAATCTTATTTTGACTGCTAATTGTACAAGGGAAAGAAAAAGTTGTGTCTCTTACTTTAAATCAAAAGCTAGAAAGATTGGGAGTGGATGTGGCTCAAGTGGTTGAGCAACTGCTTCCCACTGGGAGGTCCTGGGTTTGGTCCCAGTGCCTCCTAAAACAAAAAAACAAGCAACAAACTAAAAAGCCAACTCAGGGTAGCAAATGTGGTTCAGTGGTTGAGTGCTGGCTTCCCACATACAAGGTCTGGGGTTTAATCCCTGGCCTTTGTACCTGAAAAAAAAGCTAGAAAGATTAAGATTAGTGAGGAAGACATGATGAAAGTTGAGATAAGCTAAGAGCGAGGCCACTTGTGCCAGACAGTTAGCCAAGTTGTGAATGCAAAGGAAAATTCCCTCAAAGAAATTAAAAGTTCTACCCTAGAGAACTCACAAATGATAAGAAAGTGAAACAGCTTTATTGCTGATATGGAGAAAATTTTAGGGGTTTACTAGAAGATCTCAAACCAGTCACATCATTCCCTGAAGCCAAACCTGGTCCAGAGCAAGGCCCTAACTCTCTTCAATTCAGTGAAGGCTTAGAGAGTTGAGAAGGCTGCAGAAGAAAAATATGAAACCTTTAGAGGTTGGTTAATGAGGTTTAAGGAAAGAAGCTGTTTCCACAACAAAAAAGTGTAAGGAGAAGCAAAATGTGCTGATGTAGAAGCTGCACCAAGTTATCCAGAAGATCTAACTAATGTAATTTATGAAGATGGGTATACCAAACAACAGATTTTCAATATATAAATAGCCTTATATTTGGAAGAATATGCCATCTGGGCCTTTCATACTTATCAATGAGCAATATTTTGAAAGGAATCATTTCTGATCAGTAGATCTCAACAGAGGACTTAAAATATTCAGTAAACTGTGTTGTAAACATATGCTCTCTCATCCAGGTTTTTTTTGTTTCCTTTATAAAGCACAAGCAGAGTAGATTTAGCATAATTCTTCAGAGCCTTAAGATTTTCAGAATGGTGAATGAGCAGTAGTTTAAATTAAAGTCACCAGCTGCATTAACCGCTAACAAGAGAGTCAGTAAGGCCTTTGAAGCATTGAAGCCATGCAGTAACTTCTCCTCTCTAACTATAAAAGACATAATGGGAGTAGATAGCCTTTTATTGTGGATCCCATGCTTAGTGCCTGTGGTAAAGGACTGTGCATGTAGTAACCAGATGAAGAAGAAGGCTACTTTCCTTTGTAAGAGAAAATGGCCTTCTTTGTTCAGAGGTGTAATTATAACAGGGTCAGTCGGGAAAGGATATTTTATTAAACTTCTTGGATTATTCCCTTAGACAAAGTTGAAATTCATCATAGAAGAGGGGAAGACGTGCATCTTAGGAGAATTTCATTCTGTTTTGTTCAGTTTTTCCTCTGAAGGGCAATGACCTTTGATCATTTCTTTCCCTGTTTTTAGTTCAATTCCTTTGGTCTTTGTTTCTTACTATTCAATGAGAAGTAGAAATTTTCTTTCAGAAGCAGAAGAGTGGCCACTGGGGACTTTATTCCACTCAAGATTGTTTAGGCTTGACATAGGATACTGCAGTGAAATATTTTCATGATGCATCCTTAATCTCTGTAGAGGTTCAGTTCCTCAAGGCAGCCAATTCCATTCAAGTTGCCAGAACCTCACAGTCATGCAGGGAGCCACAGGTGGACCTGGACATGAAGGCAGGAACATAAGGTGAGTTGAAGGAGGGCTGATTTGGATGGATAAGACCAGTGTGTGCAGGAAGCCTGAGACAGGAGTCTATGCCTGAGATACTGGTAGTTGATCATAGGAGAAGAGTTCTCAGCAGACTCAACTTTGAAGAAAGTAGTGAAAATCAGAAGGAGCAGGATCCCAGGAAACTCCTCTCCATCTTTAGGCTACTCTGCCCAGTATCAGGCTCAGTCCAGTATCAGGCCCTGAGCCTGGAATTCTACCCTAACCTATTATCCACCCAACCAATCCCCAGTTGGTGTTCTGGAAGCAACACAATGGGACATCTGTGACATCATCCTCATCCCTCAAAATCTTTGGAGCTACCATAGAACTGTCTAATACAACTGAGAAACCCAGAGCCACTTTTTCCATAACACTACTGTCCTTGTTGTCTCCCACAATCATTTCCATCTATCCATCAGTTCTAGAACTTCTTTAGATTCAGGAAGTATCCCAAATTCACAGAGAAATGCTTGACACGCAGAGAAAATGACTTGCCATGATCATAACACTAGCCAGAAGAGAAGACCATCCTCAAAACAGGTAAACAAACCTGCACAACCTCCTGGAGACTGCTTCTTCAAGACAATCAGGGTGAATCCAATGGGTGTATCAGTCCAGCAGTCCAGGGCTTGGTAAGAAACAGATGGTGCACAAAACTGGACAATTGTTTAAAAGTATTTAATAAAGCACAGTTTATAATTTTCATTACCAGCAATATCACAGAAAGCAAATCTCCAACTTTAATACCCTTTTGTTTCATCTCTGTTAGTACTCTGTTTACCTGAGGTTTAATGCAAGGGCACATGGTTCCAGGACATTTGATTAATCAGTTTGTCACCCCTTCTGGAATATTGAGGTGAGTCTATTGCCCTTTTTCCTACCTAACACAACCACATATTTTTCTTGAAACTCTCTTCCCTGGTCTAATTTCTGTAGTAGTTTTCTTTGTTTCAGTTATAACTGGAGCAGGATAAAATAATGAATATCAAATGAGAAACCTTACTGCCATTGCAGCCCATATTTCCTTGTGATCTTTCATTCCATTGATCCAGTGGCCTTTGCTGCTTGTTAGTGGAGGGTATTGATTTATGGGAAGATACTAAATTGTAGTCTGAAAAAAAAGGTAGTCTCAGCTTTTGTGTTCTTTAAGAAATTTTAAAAAATCTTATCCTGGAGGCTATGGAGAATGCAGACTTGTGAGTCCTTTATTTACACACCTGGGTTCTCTCAGATTAGAAACAAGGCACTGGAAACATGAAAGCATTTGGTATAAACCATACATTGAAAAGAGAATGTGAAGACCTTGGCACCCTGCCTATTAGATAAACAATAAAGGTAGCCACTTGTGGGAAGTGGGACTTTCAAGGGGAATATGACTGGCTTTCAGGTCCTGGTGAACCCCTAGACACCCAGTGTCTGATTTCTTCCAAGGGCAACATGTGGGGCAAGGGTAATGCCTGATGGAATCCACAAACAGGTCTTGCCCAAAGACAATAAGTTATATAGAGAAATTCTACAGACCATAGTGTAGCAGCAGTCAAAGAGAAATGGCAACATGGAATGTGTAAATTGATCAAACCTCCTACATTTACCTTGCTTCCAAAGTATCAGAAAACCTCTTTGTCCCCATAGGGCCAATGCAAATAGTTGAAAAGTGGCTACTGTGTCTGAAGCAGCTTAATGGTTAGGATGAGAATGCTTAGCTATCTCATAAACCTGTTGACCAAAGTCCATTGAGAGGCCATGGAATCTGGGGCTGAATGAAGCAAAGCAGAATGAGTCACATCACCAAAGCTCAGACTGGAAATGATAATCTCTGTGAACATCAGTGGAGAAAATGATTTCCAGAGGTGAGATGTGCCTTGTCCCATGGCACAATGCCTCAGTGTTCCATAAGCTCCCAAGTTTGATCCAAGAGATAAATATAAATTTTAGAACTTAGATGGATACCAACAACTTTAAAAACATGAAAATTCATCAAAAGGTACTTGGTTGTGTCATGGAATCCAAAAAGCAGTTGAGAGTCAAGCTTCAGGAAGGAAAGGTCACAGGTATGGTCCAAGGACTTCAGTAGCAGGAGTTTTTAGAAACTTTGTCTAGAGTGAATGTGATTCAGCCACAAGTGACAACTAATCTCAATGTCTCAGTTTTCAATAATTGGAAAGAGAGTCTGATTCAGATGCTTTGGGTGACATGTCCTGCCTTGAAAAATATACTAGTGTTGGGGCTGGAGATTTTGGTGCAGACATGCCTCTAGAGCATCCCACTGGGCTTTGGGTAGAGGATGTGTTGGGACCTATGGGGCCATGCCAAGATGTAGTAATGATGCCAACCATTTTCATAGTGTCATTTATATGAAAAATACTTTCTCCTTAATTACCTGTGAATCAAGAAGGACAAGCATAAATTCTATGGCATTTTACAACTCTATTCACATTCAAAGTGGATAGTCTTCAAGAAACAATGGTCTAGATTGCTGAGCTTTCCCTTCCATTATTTTTAATACAAATTTTCCATCCTGTGCTAGTTAAAACAAATGTTTATCCTGATTTTTCAACATAGGTGTAGATACCAACTCTGTTCAACTGAGGTATCATTAGAGATAATCTCATAATATGTTCACCTTTTATGGATGAAAATGTCCTTTCACACCTAAACAAGTTTCATTCTTTAAAAAATAGCACTCTTATTACTAATTATCAAGAGAAGGTCTGTGATAGCTAACAACATATGTAATTAAAATTTGAAAGGGGTTTGGATTCTAGGTCTAATATCCATCCCTTGGGATAAGCAGCCATTTATGGATAAAAACTGATGCAGGTATAAATCTGTCTAATCCAAGAGATAAATATAAATAAAAAAAACAATTATGAGAATTTTTTTTCCTGAAACAACCTCTTTTTTATAATATTTATTTTAAAATAGATTTGTAAGGACTATTTTTAAGAACCACCCAACTTTGCTCTTCCTCTGTTAGACCCTGTTTTAGTCTTTTTAGTTTCTGGAGACAACTCAATTGGCCAACTAAGTTCCGTTTGTACTAGCCAACAATATGCACCACCAGCACATCAGACTCTTGGGCCACTGTCAAAGGTCTGGATATCTGGTCTGACCAAATGCAGCAAGAACAATTTATTATCCAATGTTGTCCCTAAATAGATGAAGGACTCTCCAAATAACTTGCCTCATAGATATCCAACATATAAATCAAACACACACACATATATATATATTTATACAAACTAAACCACAATACAAGGTCTCACCAAGCTATTCCTTATCCAATGTATTTCCAGAAATTTTTAAGTGAACAAGGGAGCCATTTTACTTTCAAAATACACAATTCCAAGTTTTTGGAGGCTTTCAACAGAATATTCACCTTATTGACTAAGTTTCCAGGTGTCAGAGAGCACCAAAATGGCTTACTTAAGTTCAAATTCAATTAAATTAAAAATGATATATTTTATTCACCAAACACTAGACAGGGATTTTAAGAAAGTGTGTGACTCCAATATTTGACTGCTGAAATACTTTAAACTTCACCTCTTTATTTTTCCCTTCTGTCCTACATTTGGGCAGGCTTATAAGAAATCCTGGTTGCCCCCTCCTTTGGTGCCAGTGGAAGGTTCAAATGATGGACAATCCTGACTTTCTGCAGGATCCCTCATCTCAGCCTCAACCCCTAACCATGATGAAAACCCCAGGCCTTTCATGGCTTTTTCAAGTCATTTTTGGACTTGTTTCAAAAGTCTGCACTCTCTCCACAGATAACCTCACTATGTGAGTAATAAATTTTTTCATATCTTCCTGGTGTGTATGCAGCATCATCTGTTTTATTGTCCAAAACAAGTGGACCATATTGGTTTAAAGGTAGCCATTACAGTGGGTGTGAAGAGAGGAATGTTGGATGCTGCAGAATGGGTTGCAATGTGTGAAAGTTTAATTGTTAAATAAGTGTGCCAAGAAGGAGAGATAAGTGGCACAGAAAAGATGTTCAAAATTTGGATGTGGGTGGATCAACAGGCAGTGTGCAAGGCATGTTTGTTAATCAAATGTACATAGAGTGATAGCTGAATTGTGCAGGATGGTGGAAAGAGTATGGCATAGCCTTGTTGGGCAATATATATAAGATCAGAGACAACTGGAATGATTGGAAGTTTAATGGCTTGCAAAGGTTTTTCAAAGCATATAAATTGACACAGTGGGTGTGCATGATTGATAGGTGAATGTAACAACTTAGTGTTCAAGCAGTCATATTTGAATGATGCAAAACTGATGTGAAAGGATTTTAAAATCACAAAATGTGGCTCTGCAAGGTGTGATCGTTAAATGACACAGCATGGGTGCAACATTTATTCCTTGTATCCATCTCTACTATTACATTTTCAGTGGTTAAACAAACTTGATGCTGTTCCCCTCCATTTGCTTCATACCAATTGTGTGCCATACAACTATGACTCCATCCACACTTCCTCTGCAATTCAACACCCACTGCATTGTCATCCACTCTGCACCATCCAACATCCACTCTTGCACTCTGCATTAAACATCAAAACTTGCTTATACTCCATTTGCTATTTGATCATAACTCCTTGCAAACCCACTGTGTTCTATTCAGCTTACAATGCCATATACCCATTGTGCTCCATCCAGCTTTCATTTCAGTCAATCCTCTCTGGGTTAATCAACTTACCCTACTGCATAGCAAAACTATTACGTCCATTTCCACTCTGCACAGCCATGCTGTTTCATTCTACCATTGCCTCTAATATTGGCATCTTTTCAGTTCAAGACCTCCTTGAACACCCATTCTGCATCAGCCAAATATGACTTCTTGCAATACCAGCTGATCTATTTGCCTATCAAATCTGCATGCCCATTCTGTTATTAAAATTAAACACTTTGTACACCATTTGTGAAGTGTTAAAATTCCAATCATTATACACTATCACCTAGATATTCAACCTATAATCATTGTACAACCAGGTTGTAGAATTCATTTATACTGCCTGAACACTCATTATGTCCCAATGTATTATAATCCCTCTTACACTCACTGTGATTCAACAACCACTAATTACATGCCTATTAAGCACCACCCAATGTTCACACTTGCACTACTGCTCTCTGCCATTCAACAATCCCTCCTAAAAACTAACCATAACTCTTGTGGCACAGCCTTTGTGTCCTAATCAACATAAACTTCTTGCAAATTTGCTATAAACCATGCAACTTAAAATCACTGCACTCCATCTTTATGCTATGCCCCTTACACTCATTACACAACTAGGATTATTTCATCCACTAATCCATGCACACACACTCTTTGTTATTCAGTCATCACTTTTTGCAACCCACTTTTCAGCTTAAATGCCTTGCACATGTGTTCTCAATGGTACTTCCATTTGGCACATCTGCTTACATTAGTCAATTAACACACTTTGCACAGCAAAGCCATGCTATGCCTTCCATTCATTGACTGGAACAGTTAGAACACTTTTCAGTTCTGTTCTCAAATCCTCTCACATTGTAATTTCTGCCTGGAATTTTGCTGACTTCCAGCCCAGTGGGGCCCTAGGCATCCACAGACATTCTGCCATTCCAAACATGACATCCCAGCTGGGTGTTATTTCACAAATTCTCAGAACACACCGATTCTATGCTACCCCTCATTCACTCCTTGCATATTCGTGTGCAAGGAAGTTAAACTTTTGCTTCTTGCATATGCAATCTGCACCAGAAAAATACATGATTTGCAAATCCACTCTGTGCCATTCCATTTCCCTCCTTGCAATCCATTGTATGCTACTCAGCTCTGTGCTATTCAATGACACATCTTGCATAACCGTTTTCTTTCCTTAATTCTACACATTACACACCCACCCTAAGCCACTCAACTAGTTCTACTTGCACATCTACTGCAAGTAACTAAATAGCACCTGTTGAACATCCTTTCTGCATCATCTAAGTATGACCCTTTGAAATCCAGGTGTTCAATTCTGCTATCATTCTTGCAACCCCACTGTGTGATATTCCATTTATGTATTGCACGCACCTCAACCTTTTAAACTTCCAATTCTTACATGGTCTCTGAGCTAGTCAATTTTTACCTATTGTACAACCAGACTGTTCCATAAATTTCCACTTCTTTTACAGTCACTCTATCTCATTCTATCACTTTCAACATATTTTAGTGCACAATTCAAAATCACTTTTTTAATCAAATCATTAGTTGACCTACAAAAACAGACTCCAGGCTGCCCTCTTAAGTTCAGATCCAGAAACACACCACAGAACTGGTCTGAAGAGGATGCTGCTGTCACTGAGGTTCCCAGACCCCACAGCATTTGCTATAGTTGAAGAGTTCCCACATCAGGAAACTGCTTCCACCTCCATAAACTTTGTAGGAACCAATTAAACACATCTGCCATGGTACTTATTTGATACCAGGTCTCCTGACATGCCATTGCTATCTCATATTACTCACTTCTTCCTTATGTCATGTTAGGCAAAGAGTTCCATGGATCCTAGGAAATTGGTGGAATTTTAGCTGCCAGGGATTCTGTGAAATACAGTGTTTAGCTGTGAAGTCTCTGTAATACTAAGACTCATGTTTACAAAATGAAATATATGCCTCGCCTTATGAATATAAGATAATTAGGAGATCTTACTGAATTTCATTTACTCATCCATGTCCAAAACATATTCAGGGAAATGCTCTATCTGCCTGTGGTGAAGTTACATGAATAGCAGTTATTATTATTATGATTATTTTAAACTTCTCAATATTTTCTTTCCTTTTCCAATCTGAGGGCATGCAGTACAAATGGAAAATCATTTCTGAGTCTCTTTACTCTAAGGAACAATTTCCACAAAATACAGAATTCAAAAGAATATCTTTTCCTCTAAAAGCCTTTAAACACAGAAAATGGCTTTCATATGATAAAGCATTATTCTTCACAGTTAAAAGAAGTATTAAGATTTTAGTTCATTGTTCACTACTGTAAACAGTTTTATTTTTCACAAGAAAAGTTAGAACACTTTTCAGTTATGTTCTCAAATCCACTCACATTGTTGTAATTTCTGCCTGGAATTTTGCTGACTTCCAGCCCATTGGGGCCCTAAGCATCTGCAGCCATTCTGCCATTCCAAGCATGACATTTTGGCTGTTTCATCTTGCAATTTCTTTTGCTAATGTACTCAGTGTTGAGTCCTAGCCCCCTTGGTGGGTTTATGAAAGAGATTCTCCTGTAGAAGTAGATACAGAGAACATACACAGAGGATCCTGCAGGAAGAGATATGAGCCTGATAGTTTACAGCTGATCTTGTGAAAAGAGCAGAGAAGCTGAGTCCAGAAGGAAATGAGCCCCAGAGGAAGAGAGATGAGCTCTATGCCAGCCTACATATGAGATAGGAAGAAGCTGGGACCACAGGGCCTTAAGAAGAAAAAGTAATGCTGAATTTTTGCAGACATCACCCACCATCTTGCTTCAACATGTGGCAATACACTTTGGGTGTTGTAACTGTAGCCTTTTACCCTAAATAAATACCCATTGAAAAGGTCTACAGATTTCTGGTACTTTCGATCAGCACCACTTTGGCTGACTAAAACAGAATTTGGTACCAGAAGTGGGATGTATTAGGATTCTCTAGGGAAATGGAATCAACAGGAGATATATATAAATAGCATTTTATAAAATAGATTTTATAAAATTCTCTCATATGACTGAGGGGATGCACAAGTCCAGATGCCACAGGCACGCTGCAATCCAGCGACTCCAATGAATCTCTGATGTATGTCCTTGAGTTCCCAAGAGATGTTGGCTGTCCAAAGATGAGCTAAAAAAATTCTCTCTGACTGCTGAAATCACTTCCCCTTTTAAGGCATAAAACTAATTGGATAAAATGTCACTCTTTGCTGATGGCAATCTCCCTAGTGATTGTAGACGTTATCTATTCAATAAACTCAGTAAACTCACGGATGACTAAAGCCCATAAATATCCTTGTATTACAATTATCCCAGTGCTTCTTTGACCAAACAAGTGAGCACAATTACCTGCTGAGTTGACACATTAGCCTAAGTGCCACATGAGGCAATTTATATGAAAGAATTGTTCCTGTTTAAGTTGACCTAAGTGGTACTACCCAAGACCAGAGTGCTGCCTTACCACAGATTCTTTGAAAAACTAGCCAAAACTTGCAGAGTCATTTTCCTGAAAACTCTAGAAAACACAAAGAAGAAAGCAGTAACTGGGAAAGCACCAAATCAAGAAAAAGCAGCCTGAAAAATGGTAGGTGAAGTTTATGGTCCACTTTCAAGTGCCTCCTCCACACCCTCCCTAGCATGTTTTGGAGCCAGACTGTGCTCCCACTTTAGGTCACTAACCCTGTTCCAAATGGACCACAATAACCACTATGTGAAAACTCTGGTGCCACTCTAACCAGTGGAAATCTGAAAGCCTTAATCCAGAACCCGTCACCAGCTTGCCCTCTTGGAATTTTTCCTGAAGGCAAAGAAGCTGCTTAGTGAAAGCTAAAGAGGTGAAATAAATAATTAGGGAAGAAAAGCCTGCAGCAAAGAACTACCTGCATTAATTCATATGATAGAACAATAAGAAGGGTAGGAAAGTCTATTTCAAAGACAGCATGGGGGGATTTGAAATCCTATAAAGTGTAAACACAGGAATTCTATGGCCCTGAGTAAGAACAAGCCCAGGAAAAGAAGCAAACTTCATGGTTCCATACAGGCTCAGACATGACAGAGAGGATCCTATACTTTAAATTTTCCTGGGATTTATCTTCTTGATAGGAGGGCTAAGCTCTGATGTAAACCACCAGCCAAATCAAGGGCAATTTGCAAAGACCATGAATGGTGCTGTTTCCTTTTTTCATTGTTGTTATTTTTGTTAGTTCCTGGACATTTAGAAAATCTCTGTCATATCATTAGCTGGATAGAAATTTAATGTACAGTCCACTCGGGGTGTGAATTCAAAAGTTAACACTTAAAATTTACATTGTACAACAACAGATTATAAGATGAACATAGGAACAGGAAATGATGGCCCATCAAAAAAACAAGATAAAAATCCAGAAACCATCAAAGAAGAATACCCAATTTTGTACATATCAGACAAAGACTTAAAAAAAAGCATCTTCAAATTCAAGGAGATAAAGGTAACATAGAAAAAGCTTTAAAGAATATGAGAAAAATAATGAATGAACAATGAGTATCTCTTTGAGATTCTCAATGGAAACCAAAAATAAATCCTGGAGTGGAAGATCACAATAAGTGAAATGAAAAATTCCTTAGAGAATTTCCAGAAAAGATTACCCGTAGAAGAAAGCATCAATAATCATGACATCAACATAAATGAAATGTTTCAGGCATAGTAGGAAAAAGATTAATGACTCAAAAAAAAAACAAACACAAAAACTGAAAACAGAGCCTGAGACCTATAAGATGACACTAAATTTACCAATACAGGAATTATGAGAATCCCAGAGGGAAAATAAAGAGAAAAATGTCAGAAGGAATATTCAAAGAAATAATGGCAGAAAACATCCCAAATTTAACGAAAGACATGAATATGTACATTCAAAAAGCCCAACAAACCACTATCAAAATAACCTCAAAGAGAATGACAAACAGACACATAGAAATCAAAATTTCAATGCCAAGGACAAGGAGAGAGCTCTGAAAGCAGCAAGAGAAAAAGGAATGGATTATTTACAAAAGCATTGCAATAAAATAAGTTCCAATTTCTCATCAGAATCCATGGTTGCAAGAAGGCAGTGGGTTGAAATACTTAAAAGTGCCCAGAGGAAACATCTGCCCAGCAAGAATTTTATATCCAGCAAGGGTTTTCTTTCAAAAATGAGGGCAAGTTTAAGATATTTCAAGTAAACAAAGCTGATGTAGTTCATTACCACTGGACCTGCTCTTTAAGAAGTGTTAAAGGGAATTCTTAAAACTAAAGGAATGGACCCTAGACAGTGGATCATTATGGCATAAAGAAAAAGACTTCCAGTAAAGGTAACCATTTCAGTAATTATTAATGCCAGTACTATTGTGTCATATTTTTTCATATGTAACTTCACTTTTTATTTATTATAGGTTTTAAAATCAAAGGCAAAGAAAATTAACGAGGTATTGGAAATAGCATGCATAAACAAATAATTTGTAACAGGTACAAATAAAGGTAGGAGTTTGAAAAGAATAAGATCAGTGCATATGTATGTTACAGAAATTAAGTTGGTATCAAGTGAACAAGATTGTTATAGAATAAGGGTGTGAAATTTTGGCCCCAAGGTAACCACAAATAAAATAGTTGAAAAAAATATTCAGAAAAAAATGAGAATGATTCAAAGTGGCACAATACAATGAAATTAAATAAATGTGAAATAAACCTTTAATAGATGAATTGAAGGTCATAAAAAGGTATAAGACTTACAAAGACAAAATAGCAAAATGGCAGAAGTGACTGTAAATATATGTGGATTTAACCCTCCAGTCAAAATGCAGATATTGACAGAATGGATAAAAAGGCATGTCTTAACTATATGCTATTTATTTGTGACTCACCTTAAATTCAGACACAACAAGTAGGTTTAAAGTGAAAGGATGGAAAAATATATACCATTCAAATAGTAGTGAAAAGAGCTGAAGTAAGTATACTAACATCAGATAAAGCAGATGTTAATTAAAAACCATTCTGAGGCATAAAGTCTCTATACAGTGATAAAAAGGACAATTCAACAAAAAGACAAAAGTTATAAATACATATGCATGAAATGACAGAGCCCGAAATATATGAAGCTAATATTGACAGATTTGAATGGAAAAAGCATATTGTTCTTCAAAAATAGTAGGATACTTCATTACTTTGTATAACAGAGCAGATATAGCAACAGAAGTTCAATAAGGAAATAGAAGTCTTGGACAATACTCTTAACCATGGAGAACTAATGAACATAGTTAAATGATAGATAAATAGATTAGATAGATAGATTAGAGATACAGATGGATGATAGAAAGATTGTTGGATAGAAAGAACCCTTCACCAAAAAGCAGCAGAATACAGATTCTTTTCTAGTGCACCTAGATCACTTTCCACAGTAGTCCTTATGTTAGGTCAAAAATAAGTCTCAATAGATTCAAAAATCTTGAAATCATGACATGTATCTCCCTTAACCAAAATGGAAAAAGCAGCCAAACTTCAGTAACAGTAGTAGTGGAAATTCACAAATAAGTAGAAATTAAACAACATACTTTTAAACAATCAATCAAAGAAGAAATCACAAGGAGATCAGGAAATATCTTTAGGTGAGTGAAAAGGAAAACAGAACATACCGAACCATATGGGATGAAGCAAAGGCAGTAGTGAGAGGGAAATATAAAACTCTAAATGCTTACATTAATAAAGAAAATAAAAAGATCTCAAATCAGAGATGTGTCTCATAACTGAAGGATTTAGGAAAAGAAGAACAAAGTAAACTTAAAGTAGGCAGAAGGAGGAAAATAAACAATCAAGCAGAGATAAATGAGATAGAGAGGAAAGATAGAAATAGAGAGGTTTTCCATGTGCCGGTCAGGCCCTGATCTTAACAGTTGCAATACCTACTCTCCAGTTCATTGGACTCACCCAGGACAACTAAGAAGCAAATGATGATGGACAATGACCACCCAAGGAACTGAGAGACTACAACTGCAAGCAAGAGAGTCCCATTCATCTGCCCTATGAGATCAAAGCTACCCCTCAGTTAGAGGCAGAGTGAGCATCACAATCACAGAATCATCAGAATTGGGGAATGAACTCTGGACTAAAGTATACACTTGTATTCTACTATAGACTTGTGATTCTAGCAATGGAAGAACGTATATCAATGATGTGGAGACAGTGGCCAATGGAGGGTCTGAGGGCAGGGAGAGGGAAAACATGTATAATATGGGGCATTTTGGGGATTTGGGAATTGTCCTGAATGACAAAGCAATCACATATACAGGCCATTATATATCTTGCCATAGCCTACAAAATTGTGTAGGAGAGAGTGTAAAGTACGATGTAAACTATAACCCATGTTTAGTGGCAATGCTCCAAAATGTGTTCATCAATTGTAACTAATATACCACACTAATGAAGAATGTTAATGTGGGAAAACATGGGAGGGAATCCCCCATATTTTGTATGTAACATTTATGTCATGTAAGTATTTTTTAAAAAACAATATAAATGTATTATAAGAAAAAATATTAGCAGTATTTCTATACATGAGTAATGAACATTCTGTAGAGGAAATCAAGGAATAAACCTTTTACAATATCAGGTAATAGAATGAAATGGCTATGAATAGATCTAACAAAGAATGTATAAGAAAGACATTGCTAAAAGAAATAAAAGGAAACCTAAATTAATGGAAGGAAATGCCATGTTCATAGATTAGAAGACCAAATATTAAGTTGTCAATTCTATACAATGTAATTTACAGATTCAGTGCAAGCCCAATAAAAATTCTAACAGCCTTATTAGCAGAAATTGAAAAGCTAATCATAAAATATATATGGAATGATAGGGGTGCTGAATAAAAAAGTCATCTTGAAAAAGAATGATGAAGTCAGATAGTCACACTTCCTCATATGAAAACTTGTTACAAAGCCACAGCAATCAAAACTGCATGGCAGTGGCACAAGGAGAGACATATAGACCACTGGAATATATTTGAGAGTTCAGAAGTAATACAACTACTTTTGACAAGGATGCCAAATCCACTCAATTAGGAGAGAATAGTCTTTCAACAACTGGTACTGTGAAAATTGGATGTCTGTATCCAAAAGAATGAAGGTGGGTCACAAACTCATACCACATACAAAAAATAACTCAAAATGAATCAAAGACCAAAATATAAGAATCAAGACTATAAGACTCAAAAGAAAACATTGGGTAGCATCTTCAGGACATTGTGTTAGGGAATGGTTTCTTGGTCTTTACACATAAAGCATGAGCAACAAAATAAGCCATAGATAAATGGAAACTCATCACTTAAAAAAAAATTTATGCATCAAAGAGAATTTGGGGAAAGTCAGGGAATGATGGATTCCTCTATATTCTTGGCTATGTTATATAAAAGTAATTAAGAACATGCCAGTTTATTGAGAAATGGCAAAAGAGAACAGGATTATGCAACTGAACCTGCTCCTGCAGCAGAGAGAGTGTTTGGGGCTTGTGGAGCTATCTTCCTTAAGCTATTGTTTACCCATCCCTTTCCTAATGTTGGGGGAGGGGCCCTAACTATTTGCTGTTCTCATTGGTTACCCCACATGTTGGTTCCCCAGGAGGCCACTGGTGAGGCAACTTGAGGTTTTCCTTTGACCCTAATTAGTTCTCATTCCAATCATGTTCTAAATGGGGTTCTTCCAGCAGCCTTCTTGGTGGCAGTCTTTCCTTCAGTGGTTTTCCAGGCAGGGATTCATTCTAGTCAGGTATTTTGTAATTCCTACAAAATACCTGACTAGCACTCTTCAAAATTTTTAGTCATCAAAAAAACACAAGGAAGTCTGAGGAAATGTTATAGCTGAGAAGTGCCTAAGGAGACATGATGACTAAATGTAAAGTGGTAGCCCGGATGGGATCCTAGAACAGAAAAAGACATTAGATAAACACTAAGGAAATCTGAACAAAGTATGACTGTTAGTTAGTAATAATGTATCAATATAGGTTCATTAATTGTAACAAATGTACTATACTAGTGCAACATGTTAATATTAGGGGAAATGGGTATATAGGGGTGGTATTATATGGGATCTCTTGGTATTAGATGCTCAATTTTTCTGTAAATTTTTACCAAAAAAATGAAGTCTATTAATAAGAAAATAAAAATGGAAGGATATTATAATATGAAAAAATACATATAATTTCTGTGCTGAAGACTCTTAACACAAATTGATATAATAGTTTTCCATATTGCATCATATACTCTAACGAAGTAGATCTCAAATGCACACTGAATTCACCTGGGAAATTTAAAAAGTTCAAATGCCTGGGTCCCATGCCGAGATAGGAATTTAATCATTCCTGTGTTTAGCATGGGTACTCAAGAGTTTGAAAAATCCTCAGGTAATTTCAACAGGCATCAAAATTTGAGAACCACACAATCCGCAGTCGATTCAATCAAGCTACACTAATGTCAACGTGTCCTGGACTATAATATGGCCAATGCAAGGAAGTGAGACCCCAAACAAGGCCTCAGGACTCATATTGTGTAGTAAGTAAACCTGTAGCTTAAGCATGTTGAGGAGACTGGAGGAAAATTAGAATCAAAGCCCCCACCCCCACCCCAGATCTACAGAATCAGGATTTGCATTTTAACAAGATCATAGTAGATTCATATCCCAGGGGATACATTGACGAATGAGCAGCTCTGGTTTAGAATTCATTCCAGTATCCCATTTCACCACTCTTAAAACCTCTGCAGAACAATGAAGATTCTGACATTGCCTCATTCAGTTCATATCCAAAGACATTTCAAGAAAAGTTACTTTTCCCACACTGTAATAACTCAGGTACCTGGATCTTGGTACTAAGTGCCCCGTTTTCCAAACATTTTTCCTTGCTTTTGGTATAGGCTGAACATAAAGTACTCTTCATTTAAAATACTGAATAACACAGCCACAATTAGAATTACAAATAGGAGTCTTTCCTGTTTCTCTACATTTCAGCCACATTTCCCAGTCATAAGAGATTTGATATATTTTAATTCTTCCTGTGTATATTCCCAAGTTTATACTATATATATATTCATTTTTAATTTTATCTTTGTCAATTAACATTCAATAGATTGACTCCTTTGTGGCACCCTCATAGTGTATTTGCCAATCCCAACACTACCAAAATTATCGTGTCATAAGTTTAAGTAAGTTAATTCATTTTTGCATCATCATGCAATTATTTATTTCTAAGTTTAGATGTTTACAAATTTCTTGTTTATATATTTTAATTCTTGGATTATTTTGCCATTGCTTTATTTTATTTGATTGACATATTTGCTATAAAATTTTCCAAAAACAATCTTAGAGTTACTGCTATGACTCTACTACACATAGTCAAAATTATCTTACAATCTACTGTGTCCAAATTTTTCCCTTGAGGTGTCTGCTGTTAAATTAATTTTAAACAAACCTTATCCTCCACATGCCCTATAACAATGAAGAGAACAAAGTTTAATCTTCCTCTACCTTTTGCCCTTTAACTTTTCCAGGTTTCACCATCTTACAGACTGGGGTAGAGATATCATTTATTGATTTCCTCATATCTGAAAAAAAGAGCAATACATTTAGAAATTTATATAGTTCTGCAAAAATGAAGTATGATTCAATATATTGTTAATACATCACTTTTCTAATTAATAGAATGAAATTCCACTCACACTTCATACTGAATTTCCTGACAAAGCCGACAAACTGATTTTAATATTTATTTAAAAGACAAAGGCCCAAGAATAGTGACATTGAACTCTTTGCTCTGGTCACAAGCTGAGCACTTCTTGCTCTTCTTTCTCAGGGCCTGACAGAAGAGTAGGGGCCCCTGTCTTGGCAGTTGAGATTAATCTGGCCTATCAGAAGGAAGGAGGCATGCTGCTTTATAAGAGAGCCAGGGAAGAATATGTTTGGCACCCACATGATTTACTTATACACCTGTCTATATACCCCTGCCTGTCTGCGTTAATAAATGGACAAGAGCAGCAAACCCTGCCTGAGAAAGACATTGTGACCAGGAGATCAGACCCAAGAGAATTATGATCTGGCATCTGGTAAGCTCCTGTGACTAGCAGAAGGGCTCGGTAGGTGAGGGAAATCTAGAATGAACAAGATGGGAGATAATGAATATCAGTTGTGGCCCCAAGACCACTTGCAAAGCAGTAGCTTTATGATGTCACTAAACTTCCTCTTGCAAGATTCCTTCAGGAATAGAGGCCAACCGGAATCCAGGGGGAGTGATCCCTGAACATACAAAGACAGATCCAAGTGGCACAAGGGATAGAATAGATCCCCCTCAAGAGAAGAACACCTTGTCTGGATTTTGAGTGTTAAGAAATTAATTCAGTTCTCCTGAGCATGAAATATGATGAAAGCTGACAAAATCTCATGAGGTTGTTATACTGATCAAATGTCATCAGGACTGATGCCCATGAATTAATTGGAAGGAAAACCCAGACTAAAAAGGGTGATGTTGGGGACGGGTTAAAAGAAATGCTGATGAATGAACTCTGCTAACAGCTTGTACTGGAAGGAGATGAGAGATAGTAGCTAGAAATAAAAGTTCAAAAGTGCTTTAATTTTTTCAGATTTCTAAATGGCAGATTTTAGAACATGTTTGAAATCTAAGAGGATGGATCAGATTGAGAGGGAGTAGTTTAAAATAAAGTGTGTGTCTTATAAATAATGATATATAATTACTGTTACTATTGGAAGGAATGGGATTCAAACACAAACTTAGAGATAAAGAAGACAGCTGGGATAAAAGATAGTGCCTCATCTGTTATGGGAGAGATGCCAATAGAGGAATACTTTCTAATTTAATGGCCCAAAATATCTACCTCCAAAAGGACTTATTTCATTTCTCAAATAGGTTTCAAATAAGCTGCTGAATATTCATGGAAAGCCAGGACTGTGGGGATTAAAAGGTCATGTAAAAGGTTAAAAATAGTATTTATGAAGCATGGGAAATGGAAATGACATGCAATACCTAATAGAACTGACTGGGAATTTCTGAGAAATGCCCCAAATCCTGTTGTCATAGCCCTAGACCTAGGAGAGTACTTATTATGTACCTTGGTAAAAGTGTTCCCTCCTGGGAAGCAGGATTTTTAACCTGGAAGGGCCTATCTCTAGTCAAATTGTTTTTGTACCCTTAACAGGAACAGCTACAGCTTGGAAACCTTCAATTTGCTGCTTAGGAAGACTCAACAACAGGTAGCTGATGCAGGGAGTGGCAGAAATCTAACTCTTAGATGGACAAGAAATAGTCATGTTTCTAGACATCAAAGGGATTTTAAACTGAAGATGCCTGGAGATCAGGATTCAATTTAAATGATACCTGGGGCCAAATGCTCCTGATGTTTATAAAGCCCCAAGATAAACCAAGTACTATTAAATATGATGTATTTATCCCAGGTAATGCTACATTCCTTCCCTGTCTTAATTTCTTCATCATAAAATGTGGGTGGTATTTTAAACTATTTTTACTCTGAATGATAAAATAAATTATAATATGTAGAGTGCTTTGAAATAAGCTTAACAATGAGTGTTCAATTAATGTTTATTTATATAATAATAATTATTAATAATAAAAAATCATTATTTATTTTTCAGGCCCTGAAGCTCTTTATTAGTCAAGGGAGTGACAATTCATTACCTCTGTATGAGAAATATGAAGTTTGAGTCTAAGACAATATATCATTTTAGAGATAATTGTATTGTGTGCAATTCCTGATTAAAATATACCAATCAGACAATAAACCAATCCTTAGGGAGGGGGAAATTGGTCACAATTTTTCAAATTTTCTAAATAGAATCAAATAAGTCAAAGTCAATGACTTACACCTGGAAGTAGTAATGCTAACAGGATCAAACACTTCACAGGATTAACTGATAAAATGGCAATTTTACATTGATAAATTTTCATCTACAATATCAAAAAAAAATCTGAATTGGCTATTAAAAACAACTGAAAAGGATATTCTCAATAATAGATGTCCTGATTTAAGCTAAGTAATCCAACAAATATTCTTTATTAATTTATATATGAAGCATGGAAATCATTTTAATAAAATGTCAAATAGAAATTTTTGAAATCATGTAATGTGTCCCCAAAGAGCATGAAATAAAAAATATTCTTTATATTCTTGTCTACTTATAAAAATTCACTGTCATTGCTATGGCATAAATTATGTTTCAAAGGCTTTTTATCCTGAGAACAAGGAGTCCAAGTCTTCACAAATTTAAGAAGTTGGGGTTAAAATTTTCCTTTCTTCCCATCCTCAGGCAAGCAAATTTAGGTGTTTATTTTCTGCTTTTCCCTATTAATTGTTTTCCATGCCATGCCTAAAATGATGTTTACATTGTATTTCTTTTTATCTTCTTAAGGTAAGCACTTATATTGTTTAATTTTTCCCACAATGTAAGGCAAAGAACTATCCTATGAATATTGATTTAGCTTTTTTTTCTCTTTCAGGATGTGGTATTTTCATATATAAATTTATTGGGCAATTGTGGAATCCATTCTATCTTCTCTATCTTCAAAATTACGAAATTTCTTTGGATGTTGAACATCAGGAAAGATTGGGTTTAGATATGATCCAGCATGAGAGTGTAGACTTATGATTTATAATTTGAGTTCATGTTTTATTCATATTAAAGCTATTTTGTTTTATAGCATGGTTGGTCTTTGCTTTTCTGTCTGTGTATTACTAAAGTGTAAAAGACAAGGAGGCAAGAATAATTGCTTTTGTTCAGCTATTCCTTTACCTCTGTAACACCTAACTAATGCTTAGGCCATTACTGGTGATGAAATTATAGAGGACCCAATAAATAGCTCTCTTTAACCTACTGGATTACTGAATAAAAGGAAAACAAATGACTGCTCAATGGATATCAGACTTTTTTGACAGAGATGTTGGGTGATGTGGCTTTGATGAGTGGAAACAAAGAGGTTCCTATCACTGAAACACGCACTAAACAGGTCTGTCCACACAGATGAAGAGGGGCTGGGCAATGATGAGCCTGCTTCTGCATGGCATTGGATGCTTTTAATACTACAGCAACACTAAGCATGCAGAACACCTGCTTCCTGGTGCCTGTTGAAGAGCTCACGAAGCAGAGCACTCACCCATCCTAAAATCACCAAGGACCTAATTCACTACTTATGCTTTGCTGAGAATTTGTACAATATTTTTTTACAATATATTTTTTAATGAAATGAGGCATGAATTACTTAACAACATTACAAACTTTGTTACTTATTCTCAAGACAGACTGTGTAGGTATGTTCTTTGTAATACATTTAATCTCCAATTCATGACATAAATCTTAGTGACTTCATAATGGAGTACACTTTGAAATGAGTTTGCTTTGACTTCCTTCATTGAATATGACATTCTAACAGTCTGCATTGGGCCATATAGATTTTTGTTGTTGTTGTTCATCTACATGCATGAATTTTCTAAGTCTATCTCTTGCTATGATTTTGAGAATGAATTTGTGTGTTTATAATATTATAAGTGTAATAATTGGATTTGCCAAGGGCTTGGTAAGCATTTGCCAGCATATCATTCAAGTGGGGAAACTTGTTCCAATATTTGGCTTCTGGTTCTTTTGTTTTGTTTTACTGTGGTCCTGATGGTAAATATTTAACTTTGAATTACAGATAGTCTGAAGGAAATTTATTAAAGAATTTTTATGTTTGCATTTCTTTATCCATACAAAGAGTGAGCATTCTAAAACTTGAAAGTTTCTCTTATTTAAACTTTTATTGAGTTAAATTATAAAATTATTTTTATATCATTCATTTTGTTATCTTTACTAGTAACATTTATTTTTTTAGTTTTCGTTCCATTTCCATAGCATTCTTATAATCTTTATTCATTTAAAAAGGTTTTATTTCTTTTTCTTTTGCTCTTTTTCAAGGATGTCCTCTTTGCATATGTGTGATAATTTATACACATATCTGTTTTCCTTTCTTTTGTATCTCAATGGGTACCTTATCTGAGATGCATCTCTTTAACTTTTTCATTAAGTTTTGGAACTCTACTAAATTTCTCCTTTTTCAAGATGGCTTGACAATTCAAGAATTCTTAACCTTCCAACTTAATTGCTGATTGGCTTTTCCATTTCAGCAAAAAAAATGCTGTTATAACTTTGAGATTGTGTTGAAACTGTAATTAATTTTGGATAGAAATGACATCTTAACAGTATTTAGCCTTTCAATCCATAAGCATGGAATTTCCTTCCACTTATTTCAATCTCCTTTGATTTCTTTTAGCAAAGTTTTGCAGTTTTCCATGTGTAATTCTTCACATACTCATTAAACCTCTTTCCAGACCCATGCACTCACTTGGTCCCATGAAACTTGGGAGTCATTCAGAAACAGTACAGCCCAACTCCCTCCTGTCACAGATAATAGAGCCACACAGAGTAGTGAGTTAGAACCCCATCCATATCCAGGTAAAAGAACCCAAATCCACAAAGATCCAGGATGGGACACAAGGCACTGAGGTGTGCTGTGTACAAAAGGGACCCCAGAGGGAAAAGTATAAAGAGAGAGACCACAGGAGAAAGGTTAACAAGAACTGTGCACACCAAATCCAATTTCTATTGGCTGGACAACCTAAACACAAAAGGGACTTTTCTCGATTGACACACCTTGATGCATTGACCCTATCTGGGTACATGGGGCAAGATACATTAATGGAGAAGAAATTGGAAGCAGTAAAGCCACACTGAAAAAAAAATGTTGTGTACAGATCTGTTGTAAAGCAGGATGGGAACATGAAAGGAAACGTAAGGAAAAGGGATCAATGAATGAGGGAGAGAATTTAAACAAATCAGAGGAGTTGGGGAGAAAATTCTGCACAAAAACAAACAGAACATATCAAGATTGCAGAGATGGAACCAAGGAAAGGAAGCTGTAACAGTTTGGCATTATTTATGGATTCTAAAAGTAGAAATTTGATTATATTTGTAAACTGATTTGTCCCTCTGGGCATATTATATTATTTTGGATGCAGAGGTTTCACTTTCACATGATTAAGTAAAGATTAAGTTTTTAATTGGGCCACATCAGTAGAACATTGAGTTCCCACCCCCTGGGTGGGTGGGGACTCACAGAGAAAAGGTATGGCAAAGGACAGAGTTGGGAGTTTTGAGCTGGAGCCAGGGAAGTAAGCACACAGAGGAGCAGAGAAGCTGAGCTGAGATAGAATTGTAGCATGGGAAGAGAGAACTAGTTGCCTGATAGTCTACAGCTTGCCTTACGGAGAGAGAAGGGAAGTTGAGCCTAGAGAAAAACAAGCCCCAGGAAGAAAGGAACCTAAGAAGCCTGAACTATTGGAAGACATTGGCAGACATCTTGCTCCAACACATAACAACAGACTTTGGTGAGGGAAGTAACTTATGCTTTATGGCCTGGTAACTGTAAACTTCTACTGCAAATAAATATAATTTATAAAACCCAACAGATTTCAGGTATTTTGCATCAGCACCCCTTTGGCTGACTAATAAGGAGGCCTAACATTTTAAAAAAATATGTTTAATCTTAACACTCTACCACATATCCAGGGAAAGAACCAGATGAAGAAGAGCTGAGAAAATCTGACCACTTAAACATGGGGTACTCTAAATGTCTAGAATAATTTGAACCAAGAGTCAAAGAAGAGCCTTAACACAAAGCCAATAAAAAATAAAATCCTAGACAGGAGGGAGAAATGGGCCTTGAGAGTTTCCTCATCAGGATAATCAAATGCCCATACCTCAGGAAAAAATTACAAACCATACTAAGAAACAGGAGTATACAACTCAGTCAATAGACCAAATTAAAACTTCAGAGGAGCCAAAGAATTTGGAACAATTAAACAAAGAACTTCAAACAAATCTAAATGAATTCAAGGAGATGAAGAAAAATATGGATATAGAACTAAAGGATTATAAAAAGGCAATTTGTGAGCATAAAGAATTTGAAAGCTTAAAAAGAAACATAGAAAATATTGGGAAAACTTTAAAAAAAGAAAATGTTGAGATGAAAGGCAAAATAATGGGGAGTAAAAATACATTAGCATCATATAACAGACAATTTGAACAGGAAGAAGAAAGACTCAGCAAACTAGAAGACAGGACAAATGACATCACACAGTCAGAAGACCAAATAAAGAAAAAAGGGAAAAACTAAGCAGTGCCTCAGAGATTTAGGAGACAGCATAAAGCACAAAAGCATACATGTCATGGGTGTCCCAGAAAGAGCAGAGAGGGGGAAAGGTGTATAAAGAATATTTGAGGAAAAATGACAAAAAATTCCCCAACTCTTACAAAAGATATACCTATATACATACAAGAAGCATAACATACACCAAACAGAATAAATCCCAATAGACCTATCCCAAAGCACATGAAAAACAATGTCAAGTGTAAAGGATAGAGAACTTTGAAAGCAGCAAGAGAAAAGTGATTCATCACATACAACAGATCCTGAATAAGACTAAGTACCAAATTCATATCAGAAACCATGGAGACAAGAAAGCAGTGGTATGATATTTATAAGGCACTGAAAGAGGAAAACTGTCAGCCAAGGATTTTTACCCAGCAAAACTGCCATTCAAAACTGAAGGAAAGCATAAAATATTTGCAGATAAATAGATAGTGAGAGAATTCATTAAAAGACAAGCCCCAAAAGAAATACTAAAGGCAGTTCTTCAGGATGAAAGGAAAAGACAGGAGAGCAAGGCTTAGAAGAGAGTGTAGAAATCAAGTAAGTGTAATTAAAAAGGTAAAAAGAGAGATAAAAATGAGATATACCATACAAAATACAAAGGATAAAATGTTTAAAGTAAATACTGCCTTTACAATAAAAGCATTAAATGTTAATGGATTAAGCTCCCCAATGAAAAGACACAGATTGGCAAATTTAAGGTACTGAAAAGGAAAAACTGCCAGGCAAAAATTCTATATCTGGCAAAACTGTCCTTTGAAAATGAGCGGGAGTTTAAAAATATTTACAGATAAAAAGAAATTAGGAGAAATTCTCACAAGAGACATGCCCAACAAGATGGAGTTCCACAGGTTGAAAAGAAAAGACAGGAGAGAGTGGCTTTGAGTAATATGAATAAGTGAAGATTTCCATTAAGGTCAATGTTATAAATTGCTAAAACCTGCCAATGCAAAAATATGAGAAATAGGTTGTCTTTTATACTAGGAATTTATTAGGGTGAATTCAGTTCTGAGGCTGTAATAATGTACAAATATAGGCATCAGAGATGCTGTCTTACTAAAGGTTGACTGCTGAGGGACCCTGGACTCCTGCCATATGGCAAGGCAAAATGGCAGCCAGTCTCTGGCAAGGTCACTGCTTTTGCCTAAAAGGCTCACATTCTTCCCAAGCTCAGCTGTAGGCAATCAGGATATGGCTCATCTCTCCCTAGGCTATGTCTCTTCAGCTTCAAGATTCTCCATTCCAGCCTCCAGCCTCTCTCTCAGCCTCTCAGGATTTCTCTGTCTTTCTGCAGCTGTAGGCAATCATGGAGTCCTCTCTCACTTGGAAGGATGAAATTGCACCTCTCTTTCTCTGTGTTCCATTCATATAAGAGTCTAATCAAAGGATTAAAACCCACCCCAGGTCCTACAATCCAATCAAAGTCCCTACACTGATGTGACCTAATATAAAGGTCC
>JAQZBX010030373.1:0-26838 GCA_029593785.1 Cabassous unicinctus | reverse complement strand
CCTTATCATTATTATATCTTTTTCATATTAATTGTATTTCGTTATTATATGGGCTTCATGTTCAGGGAAGGTTTGGATCACAGAAGGGTTACAGTGGGGGCTTTAAAAGTTCATTGGTGGGGGGTGTCTGGGATGTGTGATTCAGGGGAGTAAGTTCATCTGAATATACATGAAAGATATATAAAATTGTTCAAATTATCTAGGGATGGGGCATTGTCACAGAGGGCAGACAATCACTCAATAAATGAGGGAATCTGAATTCCCAGCCTGGAGAACTCCGTCACATTCTCCAAGGAAGCAGCAGCAGTCCCCTGAGTGCAGAGGAAGTGTCTGGCAAAAGAGGATGGCCCACTGATGAGTTCCGGTTATTGAGGACTAGCCTTATGAGTCTTTGCTCATATAACTGAACCTTGGCCTACTGTTATGGGGTGCCTAAGGGTTGCCATCTGAGAGCCTCCTTGTTGCTCAAATGTGGCCTCTCTCTAAGCCAAACTCAGCATTTGAATGCGTTACCTTCCCCCCAACGTGGGACATGACTCCTGGGGATGAGCCTCCCTAGCAATGAGGGATTAATAACAAGTGCCAACTGGCAACATTATTGGAAAAAAATACTAAAGGGAGTTCTTCAGGATGAAAGGAAAAAACAGGAGAGAGAGAGATGGAGGAGAGTGTAATAAATTCAACAGACAAAAAGAGAAATAAATACAACATATGACATACATAAACCCATAGAAAATATGGCTAATGTAAGTAATTCCTTGAGATTAATAGCACTGAATGTTAATGGAGTAAACTCACCAAAAAGAATGATAATTTAGAGGAAATGGACAAATTCCTAGAAATTCACAAGCAGCTTACATTGATGTAAGAAGAAATTTATGAAGTCAAAAAACCAATCATGGGTAAAGAGACAGAATCAGTCATCAAAACATCCAAGTAAGAAGTGCCCAGGACCAGATGGCTTCACAGGTGATTTCTACCAATCATTCAAGGAATAACTAGCACCAATCCTGCTTGAACTCTTCCAAAAAATAGAATTAGAAGGAACAAAGTCTAACTCATTTTCTGATGACAAAATTACCATAATACCAAAAGCCAAACATAGATGCCACTAAAAAGGAAAATTACAGACTTATCTCTCTAATGAAGCTATAATCCTCAACAAAATACTTCCTAATTGTATCCAACAGCACAATAAAGAAATTACACACCATGACCAAGTGAGTTTCATCCCAGGAATGCAGGGCTAGTTCAACATAAGAAAAATCAATCTATGTAATATACCACATAAACAGATTGATTGAAAAAAAACACATGATTTTTCTAACAGAAAGCTTCTAGAATTTATAAATGAGTTCAGTAAATTCTCAGGCTATAAGATCAATGTGAAAAAATGGTAGCATTTCTGTACACCAATAATGAGCAATCTGAAGAGGAAATCAAGAAAAATATACTACTTCCAATAGTAACTAAAACAATCAAATACCTAGAAATAAATTTAACTAAAGATGTAAATAACTTGTATACAGAAAACTACACAACACTGTTAAAGGAAATCAAAGAAGACTTAAATAAATGGAAGAATATTCACTGTTTTTGGATAGGAAGACTAAACATAAAAATGTCTATCCTATCCAAACTAATCTATAGATTTAATGCAATCACACTAAAAATCAACAGAGCATTTTTTACTGACTTGGAAAAATTAATTATGAAATTTATTTGTAAGGGCAAGAGGCCTCAAATAGCCAAAAACAGATTGAAAAAAGAAAAATGAAATAGGAGGAATCACACTACCTGACTTTAAAATATTCTCCAAATCTACAGTTGTCAAAACTCCACGGTATTTGCACAAGGATAGACATATCAATCAATGGAACCATAGTGAGAGTTCTGTTATAGATCCGCACATATACAGTCATCTGATAATCGATAAGGCCACCAAGCCCACTCACCTGAGAGAATGGCCTCTTGAACAAATGGTGCTTGGAGAAATGGATCTCAATATCAAAAAAATGAGAGAGGAATACCATCTCATACCTTATACAAAAATTAACTCAAGATGGATGAAAGATCTAAATATAAAAGCCAAGAACATAAAGACTTTGGAAGATAAAGTAGAGAAACATCTACAGGACCTTGTATTAGGAAATGGTTTCATGAAATTCACACCCAAAGCTCAAGCAGTGAAACAAAAATTAGATAAATGGGATCTCCTCAAAATTAAAAACTTTTGCACCTCAAAGGAGATTATCAAGAAAGTAAAAAGGCAACCTACCCAATGAGAGAAAATATTTGGCAAACATATATCTGATTGGAGCCTAATATCTAGCATATATAAAGATATTCTACACCTCAAAAATAAAAAGACAAAACAATCCATTTAAAAAATGGGCATGTGACTTGAAAAGAAACTTCTCAAAGGAACAAATACAAATGGTTAAAAAGCACATGAAAAGATGCTCAACATCACTAGCTATTAGGGAAATGCAAATCAAAACTACAATGAGATACCATCTTACACCCATTAGACCGGTGGCTACTGAAAAATACATAGAACTACAGTGTTGGAGAGGATGTGGAGGAATGGGAACCCTCAGCAAAAATTGCTGATGGGAATGTACAATTTTGCAGCCATTGTAGAGGACAGTTTTGTGGTTCCTCTAAAATCTAACTATAGTTCTGCCATATAATCCAACAATTCCAATGCTGGGTATATACCCAGAAGAATTGAAAGCAAGGACATGAACAGATATAGCCACACCAATATTCATAGCAGCATTATTCAATATTGCCAGAAGATGGAACAACCCAAATGCCTATCAACAGATGAGTGGATAAACAAAATGTGGTACATACATACAATTGAATATTACTCAGCTGTAAGAACGAATACAGTGCTAACACATGGGATAACATGGATGAATCTTGAGGACCTTATGTTGAGTGAAGCAAGCTAGGCATTGAAGGACAAATATTACATGACCTTACTGATATGAATTATGCAAATTGAGCAGACTCAGAGAGCGATTGTCTGGAAGATAAGTTTACAGGAAATAGAAAGGGAGAAGAAGGTTGTGAGCCAATGCCCATATGGGTGTAAATTATGATAAGGTGGAAGTGTGTAGTTGGGCACTGAAGGGATATGACTATAGGGTAGTGATATTATTAGGTTGGGTGATGTAGGTTTGACAGGTGGGCAGAGTGGGAAGGGTGGGTTGGATGGTCCACAGAAATGGGGGGATGGTTGGGGGAGGGACCAAGTGAGCACTGGAAATTGCCGGTATGCGGTTGAAAGTACAAAGTTGAGAATGCTCTTATGGCAATATGACAAGGAAGGGTTACTGGTTTAAGATGTTGGGTGGGGTGACATTATGGACAGGGTGCACCTTGGGCAGGCTTCTAGAGAGTGTGAAAGTGATCATTTTGTCAAAATGTGTTGTATCAGTGGGTGTAGACCCACATAATGAGCAGGAAAGACTTGGACACCCATCCTCGGAAGGACCAATATGTTCTCAAACAGAGGGACAGGACTCTTTCGAGAGCATGGGCAGGTCCTAATAGGGGAGGACAAATCAGTGTGTCAAGACCTCAGTGTTGTTGCAAGTAACTATGAATCTTGTCATTCAAGGAGTGAAGCTGGGTGTCTCCATTGTCCCTGAGGGGAAGAGGAGGGAGGAATAGAATAGATCAAACAGGAGTTATTTACTGAACAATGGAAGTGTTCTACATGATCATGCAATGGTTAACACAGGCTATGCTAAATAGCATCAAAATTTATAAAAATGTATGGTCTAAAATGTAAACCATAATGTAAATCATCGACCATGTTGAGTAGCTATGTTACACTATTTGTATATCAGTTGTAACAAATGTACCATCCACATATAAAAAAGTATTAATATGGGAAGGGGGAAAAAAGGGAGGATGTTGGGTATATGGGAGTTCCCTTTATTCTCTATGTGACTACTGTGACCTAAAACTTCTTTGAAAAAAAAATGAAAAAAAGTAAGACACTGGAGAAAAAATGGAAGAAAATGTCACTATACATACAAAACAAAAGATATTACAGCGATGAAAGGCAAAATGTCAACATTTTTTTTCATATTTTTCATTATGTTTAGTATCCCAAATTTGAAATTTTATTTTATTTTTAGTTTTTAAAAATTTATATGCATTTTATTTCTTATATTTAAACCTATCATTATTATTTCATTTTCCTTTTAATTGTATTAGGTTATTATTTTTTTTTTTTGGCTTCATATTTGAAGAAGCTTTAGATCACAGATGGATTACAACTGGGGCAGCGGAAGATCATTGGTATGGGGTGTCAGTGATGGGGGATAAATGGGAGGAAGTTCACCTGGACATACATATAAGTTATATAAATATGTTCAAATGTTCACAGGGTTTGTCACAGTGGTTGGAGAGTCATGCAATAACTGATAGAATATTGGATTCCCATCCTGGAGATCTCTGTCACATTCTCTAATGTAGCAGCAACTGTCCCCCAAGTGAAGGGGCAATGCCTGGCGAATGAGGATGGTCCATTGATGAGCCATTGATATTGATGAGTATGCTTGTGAACCTTTGCTCTTGAAATTGAAACTTAGCCTAGTGTTGTGGGGTGCCTGAGAGTTGACTCCTGAAAACCTCCTTGTTGCTCAAATGTGGCCTCTTTCTAAGCCAAACTCAGCATATAAATGTATCACCTTCCCCACAGCGTGGGACAAGACTCCTGGAGATAAGACTCCCTGGTACCGAGGGATTACTACCAAGCACCAACTAACAATGCAACTGGAAAAAGCCATCAATTTAAAGGGGAAAAGGTAAAGACAAATGAGTTTATGTGGCTAAAGACTTCAAAGTGAGTCAGCAGGTCATCCCAGAGGTAACGCTTAATGCACATCTCAGCAGTATCTTATAGACTGCCAAAGTGGATACTACCTCAAATAGTGGGTCTCCTGAGGGCTCTGGAGACTCCCAGGTCCTATGGTCAGGGCAGATAGCTACAGAGTTTGGTGCCTTTCCAGTGGGCTCTACTTTGGATTTGTGCTCCTGAGAGTGACAGAGTTGGACTCAGCTATGGCTTCCTTATACATGGCTCATGTGTACTCCATTTGAACCTATACTTGGTGCTGGAGTTGGTAGGTGTACATCCAAGAAACTTGACTCTTTAGGCTGTCCATGTGCCAGCTGGGCCTTGAGCCTCAGTGGAGTTGCAACACCTACTCTCCAGTTCACTGGACTCACCCAGGACAACTTGGTGAACAAGGAGGTGAACCTTGACAACCACCACACCAAGGAACCAATAGATCCTATAAATGCATGCAAGAGAGTCCCACCCATCAGCTGTATGGGATCAAGGCCTCCTCTCAATTAGATGTGGAGTGGACATCGCCTTCCAAGACTCCTCAGGATTGGGGAATCCTATGGACTAGAGTGGGCTCACTGGTATTCTACTATACACTTATTGTGATTCTAGCAATGGAAGAAATTATAACACTGATGTGGAGGCAGTTGCCACTGGAGGCTCTGGAGGCAGGGAGAGGGAAAACATGTGCAATTAGGGGGCTTTTTGGGGACTTGAGAATTGACCTGAATGACATTGCAACGACAGATATAGATCATTATATATCTTCCCATAACCTGCAGAATTGTGTAGAAGAGAGTGTAAACTGCAATGTGAACTATGGTCCAGGCTCAGTGGCAATGCCCCAGGATGTGTGTCATTAGCAATGAATGTTCCACACTAATGAAAGAGGTTGTTTATGTGGGAAAGTGTGGGATGTGTGGGGAGTGGGACATATGGGAATCCCTATACTTTTTGTGTAAGATTTATGTAATCTAAATATCTTTAAAAAAATAAAATAAAAAATGACACATATGGACAACCCACAGCTCACATCATGCTCCATGGTGAAAGACTGAAAGCTTTCCCTCTAAGATCAGGAATAAGAGAACAATGCCCACTGTTACTACTGTTATTAAACATTGTATAGGAAGGTCTAGCCAGAGCAGTTAGCAAAAAAATAAGAAATACAAAAGCATCCAAATTAATAAGGATAATTAAAACATTCAGTATTTGAAGATGATATGATCCTACCCGTTAAAACTGAATAATCCACCACAAAGCTACTGGAGCTAATAAATGGATTTGGTAAATTGGTAAGTTGGGTTCTTAGATCAGCTGCAAAATTCAGTAGTGTTTCCATATTGTAGTAATAAACAATCTGAAGAGGAAATCAAGAAAAGAATTCCATTAACAATAGTAATGAAAAGAATCAAATATCTATGAATAATTTAACCAAGGATGTAAAAGAATTATACAGAGAAAAATGTAAAACATTACTGAAAGAAATTAAAGAGCAGCTGAAATTCCTTAGGTCAGTCCAACTTCTTCAAACACTGACAATATAGCTCTGCTGCTGCAATTTTAACTTCTCCCTCTGACTAGTGCGGTGTGGAGAGACACACCTGTAGTATTTATTCTATGGACAGTGGTTCTCCTGTTGGGTCCCAAATATTCACTTAGGTACATGGTTATTGTGGTTTTTTTGAAGTGACATGTAGTATACTTCCTTAAACACTAAGCAACCCTATTTTTTTATGACAATCTTCTGATGATTCTCTCAAGGATAATGTGGGTCACTTTTGTGCAAAAAGATTCAGCAATGAATGCAGACCTGTACAAACTGAAAATGGCTTTCATCACCATATAAATCACAATGGATTTGATAATAGATGTATGTTTTATGAGGTCCCTAGGGTCTTTCTTAATTGGAGACTGATTTGCAAGCCTCCTTTCCCTCATTTACTGTTTTTAGGGTAATACCTCTTCTCTCTTTTCCCATTACCCTTTCAAAAGTTCAGTCTTTGCTTTTCATCACCGGAGTTCCACTATCAGATCTCATCTTTGTAATTCACTTTGAAATTTTCCATGTTTAGAGATAAGGCTTAATTTTAGAAGCTTTTTCCCCCAAACTGTATCTTTTATGTATGCAAACAAATGAATTTAAAGTTGGCATAATGTATAACCATATTTTAAATGAAAATAAATAATCTTGAACTCCATTGTTGATACAAATATTTATGATTTAACTTTTCTTATATAACAACATGTTAAAACAGAAATTTTGACTAGATGCAGTAGATGTGAAATGAAAAGGTGCAGTCCAAGAAAATTCTTTAAGCCCTCTTAGTTTTCTCAGAGACAGATAAAGACTATTATATCATTATACTTCTACTATATTGGGTTTGAATGAGAACCGGGAAACAAAAATTAAAGTTTTGTTTTATTATGTTTTTCTACATAAGTACCAATTTTACTTAAATATATTATTTACGAGATTAAAGTCAAATATTTTAAAAACGGAAATATAAGACATAAAATTAAGAAAAATGGAATGTTCAATTGTGGGGGATATGAAGCAAAAATATCAGTTGTGAGTATGGTACTGACAGCTCTGTCAAATGTCTTCTTTAAGAGTTAAATGTTTATTACATCACCAGTTTTCTATACAGTACCTTAATTATTGGTAATCCTTTGTAGCAACATATTAACATTTTGCTTTCAGTTCACTAAAATTCTTCATTTGCATATGAATTTCAACTTATTCAATGTCACTTATAACAGTGCTTTCTGGTGCCAATGTGATTGGAATAATAACTCAGTTCTGATATAGAATGTCATTACTTGATTATGTGTTTATGAGTTAGTATGTGTGTGTGTGTGCATGTAATGCATATAGGTTAGATTAATTTCAACATGGAAATATATATTTTAAAACAGTCTCATATAAAATTAAAAAGTCAAAGTTTGAGAAACAGTAGAGCTGAATTTTCAATTCTAAGATAATTTTTAAAAATCAGAATTTTGAGTTAAATTTCCTATTAGGAATAAAAATACATTCATTTCATCATTCCTGATAACCAAATCAAACGTGATAGAAGAGAAAGTTAAGCTACTCTTGGTACATGACATATAACTATCTTAAAACTTCATTTCTTCCTGCAAATATGATCATAGATAAAAGTTAGTCTTTAAATATTTGGAAGTTAAGGCTCCCACTCTCCACGTGGAAAAACATTACTACTTATCTTTAACATTTTTCTTCAGCAATTATTGTTCTCTAGTCTCCCTTCTGTTTATTCCAGCTGCCAAATAGCCTCTCACTGTTTCCTCCTTCTCCATTGTAAGTAGCAATGTGCAAGTCTCAGGAGGACAGCTGAACAGCTGACACTGTCTTAGGCATCCAAATGTAAGGCCCCTCCATCACTATTCACAGGATTTTAAAAGCCTTATCAGACAATGTCTATATTGGCACTGAACTTTCCAAATTTTATTGAGGTTTGAGGGTTCATCCATACAGAATCTCCAGTGAGGCAGGCTCGGACACAAATTTAAAAAATAGTATCTTCGAGTATCATTCTCTCTACTCCTCAAGTTGGCAAGACAACAACCTTGATTCTTTAAGCGTACAGTCTCTTATAGCCTAGCTCTTGTTCACAAATTCTAGAAGGGACAAGCATAAAATCTAGAAAGGGAATTTGGTGGACACATACGTATTCACACACACATCATTCTCTTGATAAACAATATATTTCTTTCTGAATAAGAATTTGAACAAGAAGCTAAATTACCATGTGACAATGGCCAAATGTAGATAGAATTCAATTAAAAGTCATCATACTTTGTTAGATTATGAGGCATCTAAAGATTGCTATTTTCTGGTAAGGATATTTTAACTTTCCTGTCCATATAACAAAAACTAAGATGTTAAAGAAGAATAAACTAGATTCTCCATAAATTGTTTATCCAATGAATTTCTCACTTCCTACAACACAAATTTTTGATGGCATTTTTTACTTCTGCATTCCTCAGTGTATAGATCAGAGAGTTTAGCAAGGGTGTCCCATTGTATAAAACACAGCCAACATCTTGTCCATTGGAAATATGGTTTGTGACCTTGTGTATATGAATATACATGGACCCAAAATATGATAACCACAATAAAATGAGATACACAGGTCGAGAGAGCTTTTCACCTTCCTTCTGCACTATTGTTTCTCAGAGAATATAAAATAACTACATAGGAGAGAAGCAAAATTATGAAAATCATCATGCATATGACACCACTATTAGACACAACTAGCAAATTTATGACATAAGTGTCCATGCAGGCAAGTTTCAACAAAGGCTGCAAGTCACAGAAAGAGTGATCAATCACATTGGGACCACAGAAGGGCAACTTCAAAGCCAAGAAAAGCTGTACTGAAGAATGGATGCAAGATCCCACCCAAGCCAGAATCACCAGTGCTCCACAGACAAGACGATTCATTATGGTCGTGTATCTCAGAGGTTTACAAATGGCCACATAATGATTAAAGGCCATGAGGATGAGCACCAAGATCTCCATGCACCCAAAGAAATGGGCTGCAAAGACTTGAGTCATGCACTCATTGTAGGAAATGGTCTTTTTCTGAGCAAGGGAATCTACAATTAACCTGGGGGCTGTGATTGTAGAGAAGCAGCCATCAGCAAAGGACAGGTAGAAGAGAAAGAAGTACATGGGATTTCCAAGTGTCCAGCTTGCCTTAATAGTCACCATAATGAGAAAGTTCCCTAACAGAGTTGCAAGGTAAGGGATCAAGAAGACCCCAAATATTGCTTTCTGCTTTCCAACATGCTGTGTCAACCCCAACAGAATAAATTCAGCCACGTTCTTATTCAATGTCATATCAATAGCTGTAGGTAGAACGTAGTTGACTAAGATTTAAGATGCAGAGAGAAGAAAAAAGTCACACTTTGGTGAGATCAGCGGGCTCAACACAGAATTCCCTGGTTTTTCTCTATACTCTATTACTTCTAGTAACAGAGATGCTCAGGCCTGCCACAGAGTTTCTTTTGATTCAGAAACTCAATGGATTGGGCCAAAGCATTTGTATTTTGAAAAAATGAAAATATTGTTCACAAATTTTGATTGCTACTAAGAATAATAAATGCAGAGCTTTTTCTTTCCTCGGCCATGCAACTTAAATGCTTTGAAACTTGGCCTTTATATGAAAAATGAAGTGCAAATATCTTCAATGCCTTATTTACATGTTTAATAATAATTTAAAAAATGATGCACATGCATATATGCCTGTACATACACAACATGCATTGCAGGTATTTTGCAGTGTATCTATGTGCTGTGAAACCTGAATAACACTTTTCCAGTATATCTAAGCACTACTAATGTTACAGAATCCCTTCTGAAGAAAATATTCTCAGTTCAGTTCACTCATTTTGTGTCTATTTTAACAGCCTCCCTTTTTGTCTTGAAAGCAGCATGTTTTACACATAACTATTAGAACATCATTTTACCTGCGTTTCAAGAGGTTAGCTTATCAGTGATATAACAAATAGAACAAATATCTGGATAAAACTTTGAGGTTGACATGATGGAAGGAAACTAAACTACTCTTTCTAACCTATCCCATTACTCAGCTTAAAGAGTGAATATTGAGACACTCTGCATTTGAATTTGTAAAACCATGGTATGTTTTACTTATACATGTCCCTCTTCACCCATTACCCAAGCTATTACTTCTAAAACATTGCTTGAAACACATCTCACTACTCCAACACACAATTTTGATTATTCTATTGCAATATTTTGTTCAAATACATATATAATTGTTTTAATTAAAGTTATCATATACTACCATTTTGTATTCTGATTTTTACTTAGAATTATTATAAGCACTCCTCTTATGTTGCTCCAGGTTCCATGTCTAACTAACAATATAATGGTAGGATAATACATATATTTTTATAAATCAATATTTTTACAGTGTCCATTGAGACATTTATATTCTTTCCAATTTTCATACTCATAAGTAACAATTTCACAAACAACTCTGGTAAAATTTTCCAAAGGCAATATTGTCCTTATTGTCTATGTTTATTGTTATTGATGTTTTTTAAAAAATTACATTACAAATTATCATATCCCTTTATGAACTATATTTTACTATCCAATATTACAGGATTTTGACAAAATATTCAAATAATGAGGGTGGGAAAAAAAATGAAAATGTCTCAATCTTTTGAATTGATAATCCTAGGTTCTAAATATAAGCATTTTGTTTATTATATATCCCCTATAATTTTTCCAAGTATTTTGCATATCTGTATATATGTATATCTTTTCAACCTGCAAATAGAGTCAAAGTTTCAATATTGATGTTCTGCAGAGAAACTAATAGGAAAAAACAGTTTGCTTGTGATACTATCCTATTATCTCACTATGTTAATAGCAATACAGTTATATATATTTATATATATATTTATTTCACAAAAATTTTTATCTCACATTTATATTTTTCTACATTTACTTTTTTAAAGTGTTTAACTTCCAAGAATGATTTATCTTATATAAGTTTATCTTTTTCAATCCTGTAATTATATCTAAGATGGATATTAATATAGCAAAATAATTATTTCACATCTTGTTTAGTAGTTCAGTTGTTGGATTCAAAGGATCTGAGTTCAAATCTCAACTCCACTATTTACTAGCTGTTATATTGGTGAATTCACTTTAGACATAATTAGGATTACGGTGCAGATTAAATTTTTAAAATATCTGACTCATAATAAACATTATGTAGGTCTAAGACTTTGCTTTTTCTTCTATTATAGTATTGCTTTTTCTTTCTGTGTTTTTATTTCTTTTACTGTCATTGTTATTATTTTTTATACAATCCAATCTTTGAATTTTCACATGCTTATTGAGTCCATTTTTTTGTACTATACAAAATTAGCATATTCATTCCGTTTTCTTACATAATTCCATGATTTACTTTGTTTCATTTGTTGAATCAAAATTAGCTGGAGCTATTGCTAGGAAGGGGAGAAATGCTCCCTTCTTCTTAATATCTTAATATGATTTTTGAGATAAATGTAGATAGGATCATTAACTCTGTGAAGCACTATGTGGGATGTATTAGAAGACTAGAAACCATCTGCAAAAAGAGGAGTATAAATTCCTAAATAGAGATTTACAGTTTGAACAGCGAGGTATTAAAATTGTGTAAGAGAAAAGCTATAACTTTAAAGGGACCAAGTCAGATTCCAAACCAGGTTCTCTGAGTTGTAAACATTCAAACATTTGATGAGATGTTGTGAACACAGTGATCAATGCCTAAAGTTTGAAACCATACTACCTAGATTCAACCCCTCCCCACTGCCCTTCATTGGTGTGACAATTAACATGTCCCTTGATATCTCTGTGCTTTATTGTATTCATCTGTAAAACAGAAATAATAAAACACTCTACCTTTCTGGGTTAACTGTGAAAGTTAAATAATTTAAAATGTGCAAAACCTACAGAAGATGCAGGTACCCAGTTCCTGCAATGAGTGGTTACTACTTAGTTTCCAAGAGGTATTTTAAATTTTGAAAACCATGAATTCAAAATGCCCATGTACCCATAATAAAGCTGAAGAACTATACTGAGACATGAATTTCCTTTACTGAGTGGCTGAAACCACATGAGGTTGCTGGATGACACTAGTTTTCTCATGGTGATCAGAAGCTAGAATGAACCTTTATAAAAGTCTTTAATAAAGAAAAACAAAACAAAATTTAAAAAATTCAGAACAGTATCAATACCAGGGATCCATAATGAGAGGAAAGTAGAAATAAAATAGTCATTTGTTGTGAAAAGTTTGAAATCCAAATACATAAAAAGCAAAAGAATGAAGGCATATGAATGAGAAAATGAAATCAACAGTCTAATGGAAATGTTAGAGCATATGCCATATCAGGAAAATCAATGAGACCTCTAGTTTTGCCAGACTAAATAGCTGTGGTAGAAAAGCTTTGGAAAATTAGTTGTCCTCATAGGCAAAGTCTATAATACCAGGTTATGAAGGTTTGGAATATTTCTATTGGCAATGCAGAAAACTGAAAAAAAAAGTAACTGAAAAAAAAAAAAACATATTAGTGATTAAAAAAAAATACTTTGAATGCTTTGGGTCATATGTATGTGTGACAGTGGGTTCTGGGCACCCAATATTAGTATCCAAGTAAGCATCACTCTCCTTTTCCTTACCTCAACTTTTGCAAATAAGGAATCTTCACATTAAGAGTGCTATACCTCTGCCCCCTTCCCTTTGCTCTCTTTTTAATCAAAATTGGTCTGAGACAGGAATGCATCAAGCAAAAGCCAGTGAAAATTGAAAAGCCCTGAAACATCAGAATCTTCACATTTCTGTAAGAGGTTTTCTCCAAAATTTCAGATTTCTCAAGAGACATAGCAAGATGATGACCATTTCTCTTAAACATTTTCCTAAATTTGAGGCAAGGAAAAGGAAACATTTTCCTTGGGCTTATAAACTTACCTTTCATCTTGTGTGCAAAGAGATGACATCCAATAGGAGGTCATGGTACTCTTTTACAATTCTTGTTTACTTTGAAGATAAATCAAAGGCAGAGCAATTGAAACAAGTAAATTATTCTTCACAAAGAGCCACTGTTGCTTTGTATTTCATGAGTTATGGGGAGGGAGCATGCCCACAGAGAACCAACCCTTCCTAGAAGGCCTGAATTAGACATTATGAAAGAGTCTGTGATACTGGTAGGAGGAAATTAAAATTTCTACTTCTACTCTTAGAAATCTCCAGGGAAAAAGGTAATATTCCAATCATTCTATGGTAGAAACATCTCTAAAGTCAGCTCTATTACCCCAAAACATTCTCTGGTAGAAAAGATGAATTAAACATTTTTTTTCCTCCATCAGCTATTTATAGGAATTTCATAATAGTTCACAAATGGTCAGAATTGCCTTTCAGCCTCCAGATGTCCAAGATATACACCATTACCCTCCCAACTCCCAAGGATTTGCTCAATGGTTTCTTATAAGGCATAGTTAGTCCAGGAGCATAGCAAATCATGAGGCCAATTAATCCCAGGCAAGGCTATCAGCAGGCAGCTTTCATCCTCAGAACCCACTTATTCTCCTCTCCCATCCTTAGGGATATCTTCTATTTCAGTGATTAAGGGCTCATGTCATCACATCTCTGCCCCCACTCGACCATCAGACCCTGCTCCAATGAAAGGTAGACTTTCAAAATAATTTTGAAGTGTAGCCTAGTAAAAGTACCATAGCCTTTGTCCTTTAACTCAAATGTTTTCTAATGCAAGTCAAACTTTGAGTCTTGGTAAAGTCTCAAATAAGTATGATATAATTGAATTCTGGCTCTATCACCTAAGTTTCTGTGACTTTCATAAGCTTATTTACTTTCTGTAGTTTTCTTTTCTGAAAAATGTTGTTGTTAATTATAATTATTAGTAATTCTAAAATTTTTGTTAATACATATTATGATATAAATAAGTATAATGAAAAGTTTTAATTAATATTTGAATGGTTTAAAAGGATAACTCTGGAAAATTATTTTCCTACCTGGGAGATCATAATGTTTTTCTACATGCTTCTATAGCATGCTGCTTGATAGACCGTCCTGGTTCTCACAGCTGTCCTGGTCAAGATCATGTTCAATCTGCTACAGCCAGATGACCTTTAAACATGTGAATGATCCAACATCAGTACAGCCACCTACCACCTACCCAACCTACAACTAGGTAAAGATGCATTAGCAAGGCTCAATTGAAATTAGATATGTAGTCTAGCTGCATCATAGACCAAAGGGGAAAAAATGTTTCATGTGGCTGAGATTATATGGTTACTTATTACACAGCAGTAATGAGTAATGAACAGATACAGGATTTGATCATGGTAGCTATCATTTTAATTTGTCTCAAGAAATTTAGGATATCTAGAAAATATATTGTGATTAGGAAGTAATATGATATGATAATACATAATTGCCAACCTTTGTATGTCAAGTTAAAGAGCTCTGATTTGATACTACAATCAGTTGAACTGCCCATAAGATGTGGTCAGGGTAAATATAACTCTGTGAGTATTACTTCAAGCCAAGGATAAATGAGATCCCCCCAAAAAAGCATATAGAAATAATAGAAGAATGAGCCAAGGAGAAAGTTCCATTAACATTTGCTTTTAAAGACAAGAAGTTATTGAAGACAAGATTATAAAGTGAATCAGGAAGTATGATAGAGAAGTACCAAGAACTCAAATAACCATAACATGATGGAAATCCAACAAATAGAAATATAAGTTAGAAGTGAGATTGTTACATAAATAGGTAATGTAATAGAAAAATTTTAACTTTATCCTATCCCATTCCAAATTGAAATAATAAGAGAAAATGAAAAAGGGAAAATCCTTACAGTGCCCCAAAATAAAAAAGACAAATATTGACAGAAATGAAGGGAGAAATAGATGTCTGTACAAAAATAGTTGGAGAATTCAGTACATCACCTTCAAAAATGGATAAAACAAATAGAGAGAAGATCAATAAGAAAGCAGAGAACTTGAATAAAACTACAAATGAACTAGTCCTAACAGAGATATACAGAGCACTGCATCCAACAACAATAGAATACATATTCTTTTAAAATGCTTGTGAAAATTCTCTAAGGTTGGCCACATGTTAAGTCACAAAAAAAATTTCAATGACTTTAAGAAGATTGAAACTACACAAAGCATCTTCTCTGACCACAGTTGAATGAAACTAGAAATCAATAACAGAAGGAAAACTGGAGTACCCACAAATAAGTGGAAGTTAAACAACACACTGTTAGACAATGAATGGGTTAAAAAATATTAGAAGAGAAATTAGGAAATATCTTAAGAGGAATGAAAGTGAAAATACAACATATCAAAATGTATGGGTTGCAGTGAAGGCAGTGGTTAGAAGGAAATTGATAGCTATGAATGCCTGTATTAAAAAAGAAGAATGATCTCAAATCATTAAGCTGACTTCATGTTTGGAAAAATGAGACAGGAAGAGAAAATTCAACCTAAAGTAAGTAAGAGGAAGGAAATAAAGATTAGAGCAGAGATAAATGAGATACAGAATGGGAAAACAATAGATAAGCAAAGAAAACAAAAGAATTTTTTGAAAAGAGTCAATAAAATTGACAAACCTTTAGCTAAACCAATGAAGGAAAAAAGAAAGAAGATGCAAATAACTAAAATCAAAACTGAAAGGGGTCATTATAACAGATCTTAAAGAAATTAAAAGGATTATATCACAATGTTCTGAACAATTGTATGCTAACAAATTAGATAATCTAGAGGAAATAGAAAATTTCCTAGAAAATAACTTACCTAAACTGATTCAGGCTGTATTAGAAGATCTCCACAGACACGTAACAGGTAAAGATATTGAGTCAGTAATCAGGAACATCTCAATGAGGAGAAGTGCAGGACCAGAAGACTTCACAGGCAAATTTTACAAAACAGTCAAAGAAGATTTAACACCAATGTTTCTCAAACTTTTTCAAAAAATTGAAGAGGAGAGAACTCTTCCTAACTCATTTTATGAAGCCAAGAAAATCCTAGCAGCCTTTGTGGAATAAATGGAAAAGTCAATCCTCAAATTCATATGGAATTGCCAGAGTCCCTAAAAATCCAAATCAATATTACAAAGGAAAAATAAAATTGAAGGGCTCACAACTCCTTATTTCAAAACTTACTGCAAATCCACAATAATGAAAACAGTGTGGTAAGTGCCATAAAGGTAAACACATAGACCAATGGAATAGAATGGAGATTTAGGAAATAAACACACACCCCTATAGCCAATTGATTTTTTTTTTTAAACAATTGAAGATTTATTTGTAGTTCTTTTCTTACCCTTAGACTGAGAAGGTATTTTGAACTTAATCTTCTCAATTTATGTGAAATGTTTTTTTATTAAATGGGTATTTTTTTTTTATATTTTAAAAGATGCTTAGATTACATAAATGTTACACAAAATTATTGGGATTCCCATGTTCCCCACTCCCATACCTCCCACAAACTCGCACATAAACATCTTTCATTAGTGTGGCACATCACCTGCATTGGATATACACATCCTGGGTCTTTGCCACTAAGCATGGACCATAGTTCACATTGTAGACCACACTCTCTCCCACACAGTTCTGCATGTTATATGCTGATGTAAAATTGCCTGTATCTGTCAATGCAATGTCACTCAGGATAATTCCAAAGTCCTGAAAAAGTCTCTGTATTACAACTGTTTTTCCCTTTCCCTGCCACAAAAGTGTCCAGTGGCCACTGGCTCCACATCAATGTTGTAATTTCTTCCATTGCTTGGATCACAATATGTCTACAACAGAATACCAGTAAGTCCACTCTAGTCCAAAGATCTTCCACCAATCATGGGGAGTCTGGGATGATGATGTTCACTCCACCTCCAAGTGAGAGGGGGCTTATATCCTATGGATAAGATGGATGAAATTAACATGCCTGCAGCTGCAGACTCTCTCCATTCCCTGGGATCGCCGTTGTCCATCATCATCTCCCCACCAGGTGTCTTGGGTGAGTCCATTGAGCTGTAGATTAGGAGCTGCAGCTCCACCAAGATTCCAGGCAGAGCTGGCACATGGGCAGGCCAAAGGCTCCAGTCTCTGGAAGTATAACTTCAAACTCCAGCACCACATATAGATTTGTATAGAAGGGACTGATGGACCATGTGCAGGGAGGACTTATTTGAGTACAACTCTGTCAATCTTAGGAGCACAGATTCTAAAGTAGAACCCACTGATAAGGCATCAATCTCTGGAGCTATCCCTCCTGATATAGGACTTCGGTGTCTCCAGAGCCCTCAGGAGCCCGTCTGTTCGTGGTGATATCCACTTTGGTGCTTATGAGATCCTAATGAGGTTTGCGTAAGCATTACCTCTGGGATGACCTCCCGACTCTCTTTGAAGTCTCTTAGCCATATGAACTAATTTGTCTTTACCTTTTCCCTCTTTTATTCAAGGTGTTTTTCCAGTCATATTGCCAGTTGGCACTTGGTAGTAATCCCTCATTGCCAGGGAGGCTCAGCCCCAGGAGTCATGTCCCAAGTTGGGGGAAATGTACTGAATTCAAATGCTGAGTTTGGCTTAGAAAGAGGGCACATTTGCGCAACAAGGAGGCTCTCAGGTTTCAACCCTTAGGCACCCTATAACAATAGGCTAAATCCATTTGCAAGAGCAAAGACCAGTAGGGCTAGTCATCAATAACAAGAATCCATCAGTGGATCATCCTCCTTAGACAGACACTGCCCCTGCACTTGGGGGACTTGCTGCTCTCTTGGAGAATGTGGTAGAGCTCTCCAGGCTGGGAATTCAGTATTCTCTCATTTATTGAGTGATTCTCCACCTACTGTGACCATGCCCCACCCCTTGATCATTTGAACAATTTTATATATCTTTTATGTACATTCAGTTGAACTTCCTCCCATGAAACTCCCTGACACCCCCCACCAACGATCCTCTCCCAGGCCCATTGTAACCCTTCTGTCATGCAAACCTTCCTTAAAGATGAAGCCCATATAATAGCCAAATGCAATTAATAGGAAATTGAAATACTAATGATAAATTTAAATGTAAGAGATAAAATACATGGAAACTTTAAAAAAAACACTAAAATTAAAATAAAATTAAGGAATTGGAATATTCAAAAAATGGAAAAAACAAAAAATTTTTTTAAAAAAATATTTTTTTTGACAATTTTCCTTTTATCACTGCCTTATTGGGTGTCCAGTCTGTACCGTGGCATCTTCCCCCTCTCACTGCCCAGTGTCTCCCAAATTTTCATTTTATTTTCAAAGAAGTTTTAGGTCACAGCAAAGTCACACACAGCATACTAGAGACTTTCATATACTCAACCTCCTCCCCCTTCCCTCACCCCATATTAAAACCTTTTCATATGTGGATGGTAGCATTCTTATAACTGTTATATAGATAGTGAAGCATAGCTACTAAACATTGTCAATTGTTTACAGTATAGTTTACATTTTAGGCCATAAAATTTAATAAATTTTGATCATATTTACCATGTCCTGTGTCCAACACTGTAAGGTAATGAAAAACATTTCCCATGACCACTAAATACCCCCGGTTGCTCTATTCTGTTTTCCCTCCCCATCCACCTGGGGCACATGAAGACCCTCTATCTTGACTTTTTGGAAGACAAGATTCATAGTTACATACAACATTAGGTCTTGACACATTTATTATCCTCCCCTATTGGGATCCACCCTTGATCATAAGAGACACCCACCTGTCTGTTTCTGGGTGAATTGGCCCTCCCAAAGATGGAGGTCCATCTCCTTCCCGCTCACTGTATGGGTCTCCACCCCCTGGCATAACACATTATGACAGGATGAACACTTACACACTCCCAGGAACCCTGCTCCAGATGTACCCCATCTTGAATGCCCCCACAACTAACACCCTAAAGCCATGACACTTGCTTGTCATTTTGCCATAAGAGCATTCCCACCCCTGCACTTTCAATGTCATATATCCCGTGTTCACCTGGTCTCTCTCCCATCTTTCCCCACAGTATCCTGGGTGTTCTAACCTGCCCTTCCTAATCTACCCACCTATCAACCCTGCACCACCAAACCCAATAATATCACTACCCACCTATCCTATCCCTTCAATATGCAACTATACTCTATCACTTTACCATAGATTATGTCTGTATGGGTGATGGCTCACAACCTTATATTCTCTTTCACTCTCTGGTTAACCTATCTTTCAGACAATGGTTCCCAGAGACTGCTCACTTTCCTCAAATCATATCAGTGAGGTCATGTACTGCTAATCCTTCAATGCCTGGCTTGCTTCACTCAACATAAAGTCTTCAAGATTCATCCATGTTATTCTCTGTGTTAGCACTTTATTCCTTCTTACCGATGAGTAATATTCCATTTTATGGATGTACCACATTTTGTTTATCCATTCTTCTGTTGATGGGCACTGGAGTTGATTCCAACTTTTGGCAATAGTGAACAATACCACTATGAACATTGGTGTGCATACATCTGTTCATGTCTTTGCTTTCAATTCTTCTGGGCATACACCCAGCAGTGGAATTGCTGGATCATATGGAAGATCTATTTTTAGTTTTCTGAGGAACCACCAAACTGTCCTCCACAGTGGCTGGACCATTCCACAATCCCACCAGCAGTGGATGAGGGCTCCCATTCCATTATAGTCTGCTGTTTTTTAATAGCTGCTATTCTAGTGGGTGTAAAATTGTAACTCATTGTAGTATTGATTTGCATTTCCCTAATAGCTAGTGATGTCGAGCAATTTTTCATGTGCTTTTTAGACATTTGTATTTCTTCCTTGGAGAAGGGTGTTCTCAGGTCACTTGCCCATTTTTAAAATCGGTTGTTTGTTTTTATTTTCAAGGTGTAGGATTTCTTTATATATGCAGGATATTAAGCTCCTGTCAGATATATGGCTGCCAAATATCTTCTCCCATTGGGCAGGCTGACTTTTTATTTTCTTGATAACTTCCCTTGAGGTGCCGAAGTTTTTAATTTTGAGGAGATCCCATTTATCTATTTTTTCTTTTGCTGCTCTTGCTTTGGGTGTGAAGTTCATGAAAGCATTTTCTATTACAAGGTCCTGTAGATGCTTTTCTACATTATCTTCCAAGGTCTTTATGGTTTTGGCTCTTATATTTAGATCTTTGATCCATTTTGAGTTGATTTTGTATAAGGTGTGAGATGGTGTTCCTCTCTCATTCTTTTGGATATGGATATCCAGTTCTCAAAGCACCACTTGTTGAAGAGGCCATTCTCTCAGTTGAGTGGGCTTGGTGGCCTTGTTGAATATCAGATGACTGTATATGTGAGGATATGTATCAGAACTCTCAATTCGGTTCCATTGGTCAGTATGCCTATCCTTGTGCCAGTGTCATGCAGATTTGACCACTGTAGCCTTGTAGTATGTTTTTTGTTTGTTTGTTTTGTTTTTTGTTTTTTGTTTTTTTTTAAAGAAAGGCAGGCTGCCACATGCAGCACCTCATTTGCATGTGTCTGGAGTCTTGGAAGCTTGAATACCCTACGTTCTCCTACAAATGGACCTTGAGAGCTTGTTCGGAGGTTCTAGCAGGGGAGCGCAGCTACTCATATACCCTTGACCAAAGAGCGATCCTCCTGTAGCGGGGAAGGTCATCCTCTTTGACCGAGCGTGCAGCTTCGGGAGGGACGCACATGGAGTGGTGAGGGAGGAAAGGGACACCCGCCTAGCCAGCCAGATCAGCCGAATCAACCCTGGCGATCAATGGGGTGACAGATGTCACAGCCAGATCACCCTACATCCTTGTAGTATGTTTTAAAGTCAGGTAGTGTGAGACCTCCGACTTCATTTATCTTTTTCAATATGTCTTTGGCGACTCGGTGCCTCTTACCTTTCCAAATATATTTTGTAGTTAGTTTTTCCAGTTCCTTAAAAAATAGTGTTGATTTTTATTGGGATTGTATTAAATATGTAGATCTTTTTGGGTAGGATAGACATCTTGATAATATTTAGTCTTCCTATCCATGAACAGGGAATATTCTTCCATTTATTTAAGTCTTCTTTGATTTCCTTTAGCAATGTTGGGCAGTTTTCTGTATATAAGTCCTTTACTTCTTTAGTTAAATTTATTCCTAGGTATTTGATTCTTCTAGTTACTATTGTAAATGGTATTTTTTTTTCTTGATTTCCTCCTCAGATTGCTCATTATTGGTGTGCAGAAATGCTACATATTTTTGGGCATTGATCTTATACCCTGCAACATTACTGAACTCCTTTATATGTTCTAGAAGCTTTGTTGTAGATTTCTCAGGGCTTTATATGTGTAGGACCATGTCGTCTGCAAATAAAGAAATTTTTAATTCTTCTTTTCCAATTTTGATGCCTTTTATATCTTTTTCTTGACTCAGTGCTTGAGCAAGTAATTCTAAGACAATGTTAAATTAGAGTGGTGAAAGTGGGTATTCTTGTTGTGTTCCCGATCTCAGAGGGGAACTTTTGAATTTCACCATTGAAGATGATGTCAGCTTTGAGTTTTTCATATATACCCTTTATTATATTCAGAAAGTTTCGTTCTATTCCTATCTTTTGCAGTGTTTTTATCAGTAAAGGGCACTGTATTTTGTTGAATGATTTTTCTGCATATATAAAGATGATCATGTGATTGTTTTCTTTCAATTTGTTTATGTGGTGTATTACATTGATTGATTTTCTTATATTGAACCATCCTTGCATACCCAGGATGAAGTCCACTTGGTCAGGGTGTATAATTCTTTTGATATGTTGTTGAATGCAATTAGTAAGTTTGCTTTTTTTTTTCTTTTGAGGATTTTACCATCTAGGTTCATTAGAGAAATTGGTCTGTAATTTTCCTTTTTTGTGGTATCTTTTTTGACTTTGGTATTAGCGTAATATTGGCATCATAGAATGAGTTAGGCAATGTTCCTTCTACTTCTATTTTTTGGAAGAGCTTAAGCAGGAATGGTGTTAGATCTTTCCAGAATGTTTGGTAGAATCAGCTGTGAAGCCATCTGGTCCTGGGCTCTTCTTTGTTGGGAGGTTTTTGTTGACTGAGTCTATCTCCTTTCTTGTAATTGGACTATTGAGTTCATCAAGTTCTTTTTTCGTCAAAGTAGGCTGTTTGTGAGTTTCTAGTAATTTGTCAATTTCCTCTAAATTATCATTTTTTTGGCATATAATTTTTCAAAGTATCCTATTATTATACTCTTTATTTCTGTGGGGTCAGTAGTGATATCCCCTTGCTCATTCCTTATTTTGTGTATTTGCATCTGTTCTCTCTTTTTCTTTCTTAGTCTGGCTAAGGGATCATCATTTTTTTTTTAATCTTCTCAAAGAACCAGCTTTTGTTTTCTTTTATTTTTTCTAGTTCTTTCTTATTCACCATCATATCCGTTATCTTTTTATGTATGTATACAATTTCTTCAGTATGTTCTCCCAGTGTCTTCTTAATATCCTTGATCTCTTCCTTCACTTCATTAAGGTGGTTCATGGTATTTGTTTGGAAGGCATTGATTAGTTTTTTGATGTTCTGCATCTCTTTCTGGTTTTTAGTTTGTTCATTGGACTGGTCCATTTCTTCCTGTTTCTCAGTGTGGTTTGTAATTTTTTGTTGCCCTCTAGTCTTCATTTTACCTTGATTGTTTTATTCAGTTGATTAGCTTCTCTCTCTGCTCTAGAGTTTTATTTAACTGGTGGTTCTGTGTGTGTGTTAAGTTTTCTCTTTGATGGTTTTTCTTCTTATTCTATTACCTTGCTTCTTTCTATGTTCCCTTGAAGGAAAATGATTAACCCCAGAGGAATCAAAAAATGTGAGAAAGGCAGAAGGATAATAGTAATATTGATAAAGGTTAGAAAAGGGGCCATATAAGACTTAGTGAAATGAACATTTAATTCATGTAGGCAGTGTAGAGTAATAGGAAAAAAGTGGAGTGCCTACAATGGACTGGGAAACCCCATAGAGGGAAATATATATAATGATTTAGAAGGCCAGAATGGTGAGGAGAGAGAGAAAGAGTAAAGAAAGGCCTGAAAGGAAAAAGTTAATAATAATAAAAAAGAAGGAAACAAAATAGATAAAGTAGAAATTGATACCCTTAAAGTTGTGGGCTAATGAATAAAGTTGGTATGTAAGAACCACAACAGAAAGCAGAAGGTAGAAAGATGAAGGAAGGAAAAGAGTGTTGGGAGACAAAATCAATATAGACAGAGAATGGAAAATCACAGAAAAAGAAGCACAGCAAAGTAGAGACAAGCTAGCAGTTCCTAATTTTAAAAAAAGAAACAAAAATGGGGTGGGGAGGAGAGAGGAAAGAATAGCAAGAGACAACAAATAAACAAAGAAAAACCAAACAACCACACAAGCAAGCAGTCAAATAAAGCTAAGGAAGAACAGTGATCCTTCTTGGGCCCTTGTGGAGCCTCTCAGCCTGCTTGTGTTCATCAATTAATTACCTTGCAAGGTTCTCTCTGCAGGTTTTGAGAAAAAAAATAGTGATTAAACTAAGTTAAAAAAAATTCTTTTTTCTTTTTTTTGGAGAAATAGGGGACCCAACAGAAGGCCTCTTCTAGACCACCCTCTCCAATGAGGGGACCCTAAATAGGCTCATGTAAACTAATCAAACACTTCCCTCTTCCTGGCCTCCCCAGAGGAGCTGAAGCTCTGATGCTTGTCAGTGCAGAAGGATAAAATGGCCTGACTCCACCCCCTCCAGAGCCAAACCTCAGTATCACCAGGCTGTTAGGTAAATCAGGCTTCCTCAGCAGATTCGCCTCTCCCCTCAGCCTGGTGCTGCTTCAAGCTGGCTTATTTGCTCCCCAAAGCTGTGAGGGGTTTCACACAAATAACCCACAGAAAGGAAACCCTCTCTACCTTCTGTCAGAACCCTCCCAATCTTGGAGAATGCTCCCTCTCACTGGGTTGCCAGTGGGAGTGCGGGATTATCCTTGGGCAGCTAGGTAAATCAGCCTTCCTCAGCAGATTCACCGCTCCCCTCAGCCTGGGGCTGCTTCAAGTCAGCTATTTTGTTCCCCCAAGCTGCAAGGGGTTCCAGGAAGCCAAATCCACAGAAAAGAAACACCTCTCAACTCTCCACCAGAGCCCTCCCTCTCTCAGAAAATGCTCCCTCTCACCGGGTTGTCAGCAGGAGTCGGGGCTTGTCTCAGCCTTTTTCCCTGAGGGTGGGGCTCAACCGTCCATGTCAACTACCACAGCCAGGGGAAAAACTCACAATTCTTTCCTGAGCAATCCACCTCACCATCCAGCTACCTTCAGATCAATGTCCCCATGGTTCTCGCTACATGGGCCCACAGCACAGACACTCAGGCAGGATCCAGACCCCCATCAGCCGTCCTCCAAGAGTGAGTTGGTGAGTGCCCTCCTAAACCAAAGCCATCTTGCCCCAATGGGTGGCCAAAATGATTTTTGACAAGGATGCCAAGTATATTAATTGGGGACAGAATGGTCTCTTCAACAAATGATTTTGTGTAAACTGGGTATCCATATGCAAACAAACAAAAAAAAGAAGTTTGACACCTATCTTACATTATGTACAAAAATGAACTCCAAATGGGTCAATGGCCTAATCATAAGAGATAAAACCATAAATTTCCTAGAAGAAAATATACGGGGAACCTTTATAACCTTGGATTTGATACTTATTTCTTAGCTATGATGCAAAAAACACAAAAAGATAAATAAAATGAACTTTGTAAAATTTATAAACTTTTGTTCATCAAAACACAGTATCAAGATAGTGAAAAGACAATGTACAGAATGAGAGAAAATAATTGATAGCAATATATCTGCTAAAGTTTTAATATTCAGAATATATAGAAACTGCTACAAATCAACAACAAAAAGTTAAATAACCCAAATTAAAAATTAGCAAAAAATTCAATATGCACTTCTTTAAAGAAGATATACAATTGACCAATAAGCATATGATAAGATTTTCACCATCATTTTAAAATATAGAAATGCAAATCAAAGCCACAAGGAGATAAACTTTACACCCACTAGAATGGCTATTATTAAGAAAGAAAATGACAATTATGGCAAGGATGTGGAGAAATACAAACTTTTATGTATTGCTGGTGACAGTGTATAATGGTGTAACCACTGTCGATCTCAGTTTCATTTTACCTCAAAAAATTGAAAATAGAATTAGCATATAATCAGGTAATCCTATTTCTTGATATATACCCAAAAGAATTGAAAGAATTGATAGCAGGGACTCAAACACATTTTTTATACCAATGTTTATAGTAACATTGCTTACAACATTCAAAAGCTCAAAACAACCCACGTGTCCATCAACAGAGGAATGGATAAACAAAATGTGGTATAGACATACAATGCAATATTATTCAGCCATTAAACAGTATGAAGTTCTGATGCATGTGACAACATAGATGAACCTTGAAGATGTCATGTTGAGTGAAATAATCCAGTTGCAAAAATACAAATAATGTATGATCTGTATGACATGAAACAATTAGAAGAAGAAACTTCATAGACACAGATGGTGGTACCTAGCTTATGAAGACCAGGGGTAGCAGGATGGGAGAAGGAAGCTATAGCTTAATGGGTAAATAGCTTCTGTTTGAGATGATGAAAAAGAAGGGGTGTTTTAGTCTGCTAGGCTGCCAAAAGCAATATACCAAAAATGGTTTGTCTTTTCCAATGGGGACTTACTAACTTACAAGCTAACAGTTCTGAAGCTGTGAAAATTTCCAAAACAAGGCACTTTCAGGCAATGCTTTCTCCCCAAAGACTGGCTGCTGGTGATCTTGGACTCCTCTGTCACATGGCAAGGCACATGGGTGTCTCCATTCTCTTCCGGATTTCCTTGATTTCAGCTTCTGGCTTCCATGGCTTTCTCTCTCTTGCTCTCACCCTCTCTCTTTCTCTCAGTATTCATCCATTTATAAAGACTTCAGTAAGATTAAGATCTACCTTGGGCCCACCCCTAACTGAAGTTACCTAATTCAAAGGTTATACTTACAATAGGTTTACACACAGAGGAATGGGTTAATTTTAAAAACTTAATTTTTCTGGGGTCCATATAGTTGTAAACCATCCCAAGAGATAATGGATATCAGTGATGGTAGCAAAATATTGTAGATATAAATAACACTAGTTAATTCTTTACTTGAACATGGTTAAAAAGTGAAACTTTGTGCTCTATATCAGTTACTAAAATAAAAAGTTAAGAAAATAATAGGAAAACCCTGCATTGTGGCTGTGACTAAGGAAAAGACACTGGTATATTCTGCAGGATTTCATGAATATCTCTATACATAGTTTCTATGATGACTAGGATCATGACTCTCTCATTTAACGTGTTTCCATTCCTAGAATCTGTATATGATTA